>OX457032.1:9597542-9732542 GCA_949752745.1 Protula sp. h YS-2021
AACAGCGAATTTTCCAGAGTTGCGGTTGATTTAGTGAGCCGTTAATGTACCCCATTTTGCGACTTATCACTTATAAGTACGTGCTTATCTTCCAGATACGTTTATGAGCGGTTACTCTAACTCAGTTTGCGGTACTTATTACCTACAAGTACGTAATTATCTTCTGATTCGTCGGCAAGAATTCGGAGACTTAGAGCACTTATAACTCTCTGCTATTCGGAATTTTCGCGACTTGAGAAGGTAAACTTGTTTCGGCATAGTTGTTGGGATTACGGTGCGCGGTAAAAATGTCCAGTGTCTTTTTTTTTTTTTTTTTGCAATATTAGGAGTAGCATGCCGCGTTGGTATTGTTTCCGCTTTTGACGTAATGACAATGCGTTGTGAAATTGAGAGCGAAAACATCCGCCACATGTAACGTGATGCATAGCGGGAGCCATGACGTGCTTGAGTAATATTAGTCTTTTCATACATCAAAGTTGCGTGTTTATCCCGCCAAAAACGCATTGAGTCATGCTTCAGTTTTATATTTTGCCTAAGACATGGAAGTCGACTAATAAAACTGTCTTGCCGGTCATTAGTTTCACCAATAGCAATAACAGAGTGGAAATTGTTTCCGTAGTACTAGATTTTGCTGACTTATTATTTAGATATCTATGGGTGTTGTACAAAACATCCTCGTTATAAAAACCGTCAAAACTGTGGTGTGAATAACCGTCAAACGCAGACGGGAAGAACTATTATTATTATTTTATTATTATTACACAGTTTATAGAGCCCTTAATCTTACAAAAGCTCAAAGGGCTTTACAGTATATATATATATATACAACTATACCGACATATCAGCAATAATTAGCTACATTAAAATCCATGAATAAGTCGAACAGAAATAAAGAATTATAATAAGACAAAAGTTAAAAGAATAAAACATTAAAGGCTTGTTACTAAAAATATGCTTGTCTAAACAGAAATGTTTTCAACGACTTTCAACGAAAGAACTACTGGCTAAAGCTCCAAAACCGCCCTCTTACAAAGAGGATTCGCGACAGCTTATTCGTAATAATTTATGTTATTTGACCGTTTATCGGATGCATCCCATCGCAAATAAGCAAAGCAAGAGAGCTTTGAAAACGGGCTCAGCTTGGCAGTTCTTTTAACCGAGCAAGCACTGCCATCGTAAACGTGCTTACGATTTATGGACACAATACATCAAGTGAAGACAAATTAATTAGAAATGAAATTCAACGGGACTATCTGTGTACTGCGGCGCTCACGCTTGTTTAACTCGCAGTAATTGCTTCGCAGTAAGATATCTGCCTTTTTTCCTGGTCCGGATGGGCACTGCCTGGCAACGAGCACTAGGGCGCGTGTGTGGGTCCGGACAAAATGGCAAAGAGGCCGAAATGGTAATACGTAAAATCGGGAAATACACTGTGTAACAAATTACCAAATGCCAATGAAGATGTTCGGATGAATTTCCGCCCGGAACAAATCCCACCCGTTTTTCAATGTAGGTTCAAATGCCACCAGGAAAAAAAACAGCCGGAAAACATGCCACATTTAATAAACTGAGCCACCTGACCTCTAATTTTGATTTTATAAGTTATTTTGTTTCAATCTTTTCTTTCTTTCTTTAAAGGAAGCTTAAAGATCAAAAATGTATTATTGAAGAATTGTATGAAAAGTGTTTGATTGAGATAATGCAGTTACTCTCAGTTGCAATTACTTTTTGCATAATCATTCCGAAATCTCTTCTTCGGGTTGAGGTTGTCAAGTAGAAAGTACCCTCAGATCTCAGGATCACAAATGCGCTTAAAGTGCCCACAAATGCATTTTAAATACCCACATGACTCAGGATCACAGACGTATTTAAACTACCGACAAATCTCAGGATTGCAAACGTATTTAAATGACAATTGGAATTGCAGTGATATTCGGCATAATTGTAATGCAGGTGGGGGCATATTATTTTGGGTAGGGGGGAGCAGCTGTTTACCCATTTGAAAGTGTGTTAAATAAAAAAGAATGAAATGAGAAAACAAGTAAAAGATCAAATCAGTTTATTAAGTGTAACATTTATTCCGTCGGCTTTTTTTTTTTCGGTGACATTTGATCCCACTTGGTGAAAAAAGTGTAGCATTTATTCCGGTAGAATTTGTTCCGGCATTCGCTAATTAAGTACTCAGGGTTGGTCAGGATACTGTTTATAATTGCCGAACGATTTTTAAGTGACTTGCCTGCTGAATTAAATGATTTCCCGAGGTGCTTGCTTCCAGTCTCTGCAACGCCAAGGTTTGAAACTGCTTCCCACTATAAATCATGTACCTTTATACGAGTTAAACAATTGGAATTCTGTAACCGGCAGGAATAACGGCAGTAAACGAGGACTTGCGTCTTCCTGCTAGCACAGAAGGATTATCAAAAACCACAACAGAGAATATTCGCTAACAGACGGTAGCGAGAAACATTAACGGTCGCAAGAAATTGTCGTACACGTACGGCAGGCTCTTGTCCATTTCAAGTGATCATCTTGCAAATCCAAATATTTCCTACTAGCCATTTGGGAAATGAGTGGAGACGGAGCTTAATTTGTCTAAGTAAAGAGGGTTTGTATGAGAGTGGGGAGCGGGTGGCACAAAGTACAGAAAGCAATGACGTTCTGGGTCGCAGAGGTGAAGACGTTTGGGACTGCAGGAGCAAAGAAAAAGGCGGAGGTGTGGATGTAAGGGGGCGGGTGAAGGGCGAGTTTTCATGACGAGTGGGCTGATGGTTGCACTTGAGTAAATTACAGCGAATGAACTGTAATAACATTTAGTATAATTATCCAAAGCAAATATTGAGGAAAACTTAAGAGATCTGTTAGCGGGTGGCAGTGATCGTGATGTGGTTCTCCTGCTCAAAACGTGACGGACAAGTCTTTATTCGTGGCGGTGCCCGAATTATTCTGGCCTATTAACAACGTATTAAATTCATTATCAATTTTTCGGCGACTGCAATGCGGCTCAAAAAAAAATCGGAACGTAATTGAAGTGACAGTTTCCCCCATTGCCTCAATTATAGCCAATCAGACCCCGAGCAGATTCCTTCTGCCGTTGTGACGTCATTAAGTCTGCTAACTTATACCTATGAAAAAATAGACGAAAGCAAATCGATTCGGGATATTTTCGATATATGTCTTCCTGAAATTATCCCGAATTACATATATACAATTATTTTCATTTCCCAAACGAAACCATGTTGAGCTGACACCTGACACGTACGCATGACGTCATCGTGTCTCCGGATGTTTGTGGCGTCCACCGCTCTTGGCGCTATATCGTATAAGTTATAAAAACACCAATAAATATAGCCATTTAGAACAGGTTTAGAAAAAAGAGATTGCAAAGGATTTTCAGCAAAAGTTCAAGTAACCATCTGAGCCCTAATTATCGCCCAAGGCTGGCAAGACGTTGTCCAGTGGGGGAGATTGTCAGGCTCTTCGCCCAGGTTGGGGTGACTACATGGGATATTGTCAGGTTTTGTTCTCGTGGGTTTCGGCCATTGAAAGGGATGTGGTGATGGCAAGCTGTGCAGAAGCTTATTGACATGTTTAACATAAGGGCTATCAATTAAGGCACAAATTAAAAGTCAACCCCAACTGTGACGTTTAGTTACAATAGGGTTTTGACAAATTGCTGATGGGCTTGTGGTAAGAAACTTGAAATTAATGTGATTGTTCAGAGGTTTATTGCAAATTTTTAACAATTGCTTTTGTCATATTCTTTGACAATATGAGAAAAAGGCAAACTGATGTAACGAGAAAAAAATCCCCATGCTTTCCCTGATTCTTTCTCCAGCCTGAGGACAGCCTTTCCGCTTGACTACGCGTTTCATTATATCAATGCGCAGGAACTTGTTAAAAGAGCTTAAAAGGTAGACGAATTAAGATTGAAAGCTTTAAAAAAACTGTTGTGTGGTGTAATAAAAACAGAAGGTTTGCTTTAGGGCTGCTGTGAGACTTGGCATATTTTTGGTCTGGAAATCTTGAGAAGTTCCCACCATCGTGGACAGTGAGCACTGTCAAAAAGAGCACCAGCTGCCACGGCAACTGCAGTTATTTCAAGCAAGCAGTAAACAGTTGGAAATTCAAATATATTTTGATTATAAATAGATTTAATATTTGGTATGGAATTGAAAAAAAAACAATAACTTTAACAACGCCCGGTTTGATAAGATCTGTTCACCCCAGGGTACGCTCAGCCCGTTCAGATTAAGTTCAGTCCGCTGAGTGAAGACATCCAGGGAAACCCTAACTCTCCTCAAGTGTATTTATATGCGAAAGCATTGCAATTCATACATACACGACTATCTCGAAAGTCCGCCCTTCTGTTTTTTTTCTTGTTTTTTACGTAAAAGAATAATAATTTAAAAAATAACAATTTGAAAAAAATCAACATGCGTTTAGGATGACTTAGCCGTGAGGTGCTGTTTTGTAGTGCAGAAGGGCATGGGGCGTTGGTATTCTTAGAGAAATGCCCCTAACACATCGTGGCGGATTATTCCACATGAGCAAAGATGAAGGGCGGGGGGCTAAGAGACTACCAGTGTCACATCTGTGTAGTAATGGTTACATGATGCTGGGAAAACCGACAGAGCAACAGGTGGCTACAGTTTGAATTTGTGCTCACACTGCCCTAATTTTATGACTGATTGCATCAGAATACTGGAGACGTTCTGTGTAGGCAAATCTGTGCAAGTCGTATTTCGAACTGCTTGGGTGGGACCATATCAATGGACAGGAAAAATTTCAGGCATAACATGATAAATTTTGGAATTCAGACGCTGTGATTTTAGGGGGAGAATTCACTTGTTGCATTTATCGTCATAATCCTTTAGCAGGACATTTTTGCTCATAAAAACAGCGGTATAACTTCAGCAGTTTCGTAATCGGCCAGTGAGTTGTGGCACCAGCATTGTGTTATGTGACATTCTGTGGTTTCTTTCAAATCCCTATCGCTGCAGAAGGCTACGTTAGGTACTTCCGGCGAAGTGAGTCTATTGCCGGAACATACACGTGACCCTCGAGGCTGAGTCTAGCTGTAAAGAGAATTATAGAAGGTGACGTGTCCTTCATCTGTTAGTTTATGTAGGAACAGAATAACTTAGCTACAGTGCCTTGTCTCAAAATAATAAAGAAATATGTGAATTCGTATTTGCTAGATATTTTCTTACTTTAAACGCTAGCGTGTTTATTGTCAGTACTTTCAGTACTGTCAGTATTGTCAGTACTGAATACATCGGCCACTTTCAGGTTTGCAGCGATTTTTAGCGGTCTCTTTTGTTTTTGCGTTAACGGTTTGATGTAGTGTGAGATTATGTGTGTTGTTAGAGGGTAATACGGTAACACTAATGGCGAGATTTATGTGTGTTGTTATAGGGTAATACGGTAACATTAATGGCGAGATTTATGTGTGTTGTTATAGGGTAATACGGTAACATTAATGGCGAGATTGATGTGTGTTGTTATAGGGTAATACGGTAACATTAATGGCGAGATTTATGTGTGTTGTTATAGGGTAATACGGTAACATTAATGGCGAGATTTATGTGTGTTGTTATAGGGTAATACGGTAACATTAATGGCGAGATTGATGTGTGTTGTTATAGGGTAATACGGTAACATTAATGGCGAGATTTATTTGTGTTGTTATAGGGTAATACGGTAACACTAATGGCGAGATTTATGTGTGTTGTTATAGGGTAATACGGTAACACTAATGGCGAGATATATGTGTGTTGTTTGTGATGTGGCGTTTGATACAGGATAATATGAAGTTATCCCTTTATATATAACTCTATTTGAAAATAAACATGCTTGCCGCAAATGCAAGTATGTCCAGATACTAGCCGTTATAGGATTTTGGGTAATGTGGAGTTACACTTGTTTATGCAAGTATGTCGCAAAGAAAGCACGAACAAGCCAAACAAAGTTCTCACAAGTCCTTTTTGTTTGGCAATGCGTATTGAGTAAAATGAAGTTCAATATTCTATCACAGCTTTCGCGAACCTCGACATACATTGCGTGCAAAAAGTTGAAAATACCACTCTGTCATTCTGCCTTAGATCAATTCAAATTTTCTTTAAAAGACTCCGAAAAAAATGAGCAGATCATATTTGAAGTCAAAAATACACACGGTACAATGGCAAAGGATATAAAGGGAAAAAACGTCAAATATTTTCATACTGGTGAAATATCAATAAAGAAGTGACGGAAACTAATAGATGTGATTGCATCGAGTTGATTAAACTGCGAGTCATGTCAGCGAGTTAAATCGAGCAGAAAATCGCAAGATGGATGAAATTTGATTCATATTTTCTTTATTTGAATCCTGTCAATTATTGAAATGTGAGGTCAAGAAATGGGGTCAAACAGCCTCTCTACTTTAGTATTGGTTAGTTTCGGCGTATATTTATATTAGTCCTTCCTCCAATGTTGTTTTGACCTTGACCAGATTAATGGAGGATCCATTTTCTTGCCTGATTATTCTAGGCTGCTCACATTTACCTACAAGACCGTTAATCAGCTTTTGCCTTCTCCCGCGTCCGTACCGAAGCGCGTATTTACCCGCCAGTACGTTAATCCGGTACTGTCTTCTCCCGCGTCCGTACGGAAGCTCGTATTGACCCGCCAGTACGTTAATCCGGTAGTGTCTTCTCCCGCGTCCGTACGGAAGCTCGTATTGACCCGCCAGTACGTTAATCCGGTACTGTCTTCTCCCGCGTCCGTACGGAAGCTCGTATTGACCCGCCAGTACGTTAATCCGGTAGTGTCTTCTCCCGCGTCCGTACGGAAGCTCGTATTGACCCGCCAGTACGTTAATCCGGTACTGTCTTCTCCCGCGTCAGTACCGAAGCTCGTATTGACCCGCCAGTACGTTAATCCGGTAGTGTCTTCTCCCGCGTCCGTACGGAAGCTCGTATTGACCCGCCAGTACGTTAATCCGGTACTGTCTTCTCCCGCGTCAGTACCGAAGCTCGTATTTACCCGCCAGTACGTTAATCCGGTACTGTCTTCTCCCGCATCAGTACTGAAGCGCGTATTTTCACTTTTTTTGGCTTTCTCATATCACGGAAATCCCGTTACTATGTTTGGTTTAGTGTGTTGTGAAATCTGCGATTATTTATTTTTTCTAAGCGGTTGTCAGACCATTTAATGGCTGTCGATTGTGAATCCGTTATAGCTCATCTCACCCACAGCATTCGCTCAGTTGAGGCAGTCGGAGCGGATGTCAATTCCCTGCTTGCCATTCGGAGTCGGATCCGATTCCAGACCTGTGGAATTACATGGTGGATGCTCTAATCAGTTGAGCTAACCGTTGCAGGGATTCCAGTTGGTTTGGCTGCTGTACAGTGGCGTCATGACGTCAGCTTTGGCGGATGCAAGTCCGTTGTTGTCCAACAGCCAACCTCTATGACGGTTCGGTTTGTTGTGTTTAACACCTTTTTACTCTGCAGACCCACTGGGGATTCCGCGAAAATAGCACTCATAAAAGAGAGGAACTATGTGTCACAATATCCATCCGCTTTGTGTTTATACATAACATTTAGATATTCATAGAGGTTAGCTGTTTTATACCAACAGATGCGAAAAATGTTGTAAAAAAGTGGTATGCATCGATATTTGATCGGAGATAAACAATTGTTGTGGATTGTTATGTATTCAAGTTGTAGTGAAGGTTTTACAATTTAGTGGTCGTCAGTTAAAGACTCGTTAGGACTTTGTTCGTTATTATTTCTAGCTGCCCAAGATTTACTAAAAAATTATAGTTATGTCTCCCCGTTGCTGGTATGTAGTTTCTTTTTTATGTTTGTGTGTGTCTGTGGGGACATACCTTATTTTTTCTTTTTGTGTTTGTCGGGACATATCCTATTTTTTTTTCGTCTCTGGACAGTCCCTCTGTTTTTGTGCCTTTTTGTGTCTGTATGGACATGTCCTATTTTTTTCTTTTTTTGTGTGTGTGTCTGTATGGACATGTCCTATTTTTTCTTTTTTGTGTGTGTCTGTATGGACATGTCCTATTTTAACCCAGCCGACTTTGTCGGACTGGGTTAGTCGTATCACTATAGGGGGCTTCAATGTATGTGCGTGTGTTAAACTTCTTCTTTAAAATGCTACTCCTACAGTTTTGCTCCAATCGTTTTGATATTACGCAGGAATGTTCCTTGGGTGGTCCCCCACCTGACTATTACTTTTTTTTACGATTGACGAAAAACTGACAAAATGGCGGCACTTTTTGTGCCCGTTTTGACCCATTTTTAAAATGCTACTCCTCCTACAATTTTACTGCAATCGTTTAGATGTTACGCAGGGATGTTCCCTAGGGGTTCGCCTACCAGACTAGAATTTTTTTCGCGGTTCGCCGAAACCTGCTGAAATGGCGGAACTGTGAAGTTTGGCAAAAACTGGAATAAATGGTAGTAAATAACTGAATTGTCAGACCATTCATTTCTCTCAGTCTTTTTCAAATAGGTATAAAATTTTAATCGAAAGTTTCCTAGGTGCTTCTCCACCTGGACGTTGCTTTTTTTTCTCAAATGACAAAAAAAAAAAAAAAATGCCGAAATGGTGGAATTTTAAAAATTTTGTAAAATTGTGTAAATGTCGGTCAAATCCCAACCTCTCGAACATCCCTTTTTGTGTGGCTTCCAAATTCGAATTAAATGCATTTTACACACTTCATTTTTTGGCCTAACAGTATTCGTTTCAGAATTTTTCTCTATTTCCTTGTTTGGTAACTCGGCTGGGTCATGTCCTTGGACATGCTTGTTTCTTTTTTTTTACGCCTACCATTTTTCTTCATTCTTATCCCATGACATACAAAGAGAGTATCATAACACTGTAGTTTCGATTGCTCTGTGACTTTGTTTCCGCATTCAAGCGTCCGGAAAATTCAGCATCTTTCATCAGAAGACACATGAGGACGTTATGAGTAACAGCTGCCAAATTCTGAATATTATATCAACACAAAATTGAAAAAAAAAATGCGGGTTGTGTAAGGTGAATAAATGCGCTGCTCCCGATAGGCCTTACCACCTGGCCTGGTGCTGATAAAAGCGACTGTGGGTACATATAGATACTTCACACCAAACAACACCATTAGTTTTGTCCATTTACCAGTTATAGATTAAAAACACAGATTATCTGAAGGGTAAGTTTTAGATTTTCTTTCACTTAAAGATAAGGGTAGTTAGTAAAGATAAGGTTAGTTAGTAAACCAAAGTTCTCTATTTATTTCCCGTCATGTAGAAATCATTCCTTTTTCACAACAGCTTATCCGTTTTGTATACATCTGTTCGTAGGAGGGGCGTGAAAACGGTTCTGTTTTACCAGCAGCAAAAACTGTATTATTGAAAGCAAATTAAGTGTTTGAGGTAGTTTCACCTTGTCAAAAAGTTATCGTCTATAATTACACTTTTCTAACACTAGTTGTTAAATCATTGGTGTATAACTTTTTACACGTTACAAAGAAATAGGTGCTAATCATTTTGTGCACCTTTGTACCCAATTACCACGGTTCATTTTCCGCCTGACAACACCAAGTGTGACCAATTTTTCGCCACAACACACTCAGGTTGAGCACGGAAAATAAGCAATGCAATAAATAACATCTATACTATCTTCATAAATACTCTGAAATCAGACCCGATCTTTTTAAGTTGAAAAGCCAGGTGAAAGACGTTCGTTTGCGTAACCCAAGAAGGGTTGAAATGCAATCATACCGTTGACTTGTCAAGCTGAAAATGCCGTCACTTCCTAACAGTATAATATGGAGTTGCTGGAGACGATCGGTAACAGTGGCTCACTTGTTTGAGCCCACAGCCCTAGAAACTAACCATACACAGGCCCTGTCGTCTGTTTTGTCTTGTATTTGTTGCTATTTGAGCCCCAGTAACCCGGCGCTAGCGGAAATGTCAGGGAGCTATTGAAGTTGCCTAATTGATCATTGAGTCTGAGAGAATACGGAATTCATTAGGCATAGTGTATGTAAATACACATCGCCATTGACAGCGATCTTCACAAGCTCTCCTTACACAGTTTAAATTCTTACTTTTCGTCTTTGATATACCGTCTGAAGAAGACGAAGTTTTTTCTCTCTGTCTCTCGTCTTTCTCTCAATCGTATAATAAAAATGCTTGAAATTTTAACATTTGTTAAGGATAAGCCGGTTGCTTTGTGAAAACCGCCTTTTGTGTAGCTTGGTTATAATACTAGAGCCGTGTATGGCATTGGTATTATCAGCTATCTTATAGCAGTGGTACAGAGCCACCATTGTCGATTCCTCATTAATATATGTTATTGGTTTAAGGCAGTCGAACATAAGTTGTATTGTGAAATTGTAGAATACGTTTTAGCTCTGTTCTCTCGGTTGTGAAATCTTTAATTGCAAAGCAAAGATGAGAGAGGGACGTCTTATTATTTCGTCTTTTATATCGCACTCACACGAGAAGTAACATATTCATACATTGTATATGAAATTATTTAAAGTTCATTTTTATTTTATCAGACTCTGAATCTCGGCTTTGCGGTGCACACTTTTTTCCCATGCTGGTATTTGAAGTCGTTCTTTGTAAATAGAGCAAGGTTACCTGCAATTGTCTGGTGACGCTATCCACTACACAGAACATTCACATGCTGTTAAATTTATTTAAAATATGCAAGTTTCTTTCTGCTTTCTATGCCTCTTTTGATTTTAAAACAGATAGAGTGCAGATATTGTCTAAATATTCGTAGAGTTGGGAGTAATACATAGAAGAGCGAGAAGGGCAGGTGGAACAGCGGGGAGGGAGGAGTTGGTGGAACAACAGCAGGGGTCGCAAGTGGAACAGCGGGGAGGGAGGAGTTGTGGAACAGCAGCTAAGAAGTAGCGTGAGGAACAGCGAGGAGTTTGTGGAACCGCGATAAAGGAATGGCAGGTGTAACAGGTGTAACAGTACCATATCAATGCTGAATATATTTGCTGGCGAGACGTAAAATCTCAAAGTTTTGGCGTGACGTAAAATTTCAAGTATTTAATTATCGAAGAGAACGATACGAACCATACAAATAGTATTTTCTGTTTTTATATCGAGCATGAAAAAGCGAACAAAACTTCGCTTAATTGAAACAGACATAGGTCACCATACTGTAGCTTATCCAATACATGCGGGTGAACCAGGTACAAATCATTCAACACTCAATTTTGTTCACGGGAAAAACTGGCCTAATTTGTTGTACAGAATTGATATAATTGCCTGTCTGTTTACATACACAACACCATGTAATGCCTCAGTGAATAGGTCGGCTATCTGCATTTGTTTAGCTGCAGTAATAACGCGTATAGAACCAGATTTATTAATGTGAATATTTTATAACATCGCAAGTGCGGCTCACCCGTCACACGCCTCATGTTTTCATGTGGCATGCTTAATCGCTAAGATTTAGTGTATCTCATTGTTGATACATAAGACATTTTTGCAACTGATAAAAATCGTCTTGCCTGAGCATTTCTTTCGGTGAAGGGCAACAGAGTTTGTCGGTTTGTTCCTGACATGAAATACTTGTTTGGTGACGACACAAGACAAGTGACGTAGCGACATCTGGTCCCTGGCAGAGAATGCGCAATTAACGTCACGGATTGTTGGTCACACTCCATGGCGCGTGTAAACAAACGAGCAAGTCTAACAGTCCTCGGTGTCACATGGTACTTGAGCAGCCAATCAGGTGTGCCCAGGAGTCCAGCCCACTGCAGCTACCCCTGTATTGCACTGGTGTTATTCGTAGTTTGGCTCTTGTCCCTTTGCTTACCACAAGCCTTCGCAATTTTTCATTTATTTTTGTGTTTTTGGGTGTTCAATTTAGGGGAATGGCTGGGGGAGGGGGGTTGGCTAGTGGGGATGACTGGGGGGGGGGGGGGGGGGTGGCTTGCGGAGGAGTCCAGAGCGGGCTATTTTCCTGGGTGGTGGACGGAGCTGAGCATCAAGCGCCATAAATATTTAACATTCTGTGTGCATGCACATGTTTTAACTGTACGCAGATGAATGATTGAAATTGCCTTTTGTTAACACTACCCAAAACAGTAAACAGTGCGCTGAATTAGTTGAAGAGAATAGTGTGCGCTCAGTCACGGTCCTGCACAGTGTGCGCTCAGTCACGGTCCTGCACAGTGTGCGTTCAGTAACGGTCCTGCACAGTGTGCGTTCAGTCACGGTCCTGCACAGTGTGCGTTCAGTCACGGTCCTGCACAGTGTGCGTTCAGTCACGGTCCTGCACAGTGTGCGCTCAGTCACGGTCCTGCACAGTGTGCGCTGAGTCACGGTCCTGCACAGTATGCGCTGAGTCACGGTCCTGCACAGTGTGCGTTCAGTCACGGTCCTGCACAGTGTGCGCTCAGTCACGGTCCTGCACAGTGTGCGCTGTCACGGTCCTGCACAGTGTGCGCTCAGTCACGGTCCTGCACAGTGTGCGCTTAGTCACGGTCCTGCACAGTGTGCGCTCAGTCACGGTCCTGCACAGTGTGCGCTCAGTCACGGTCCTGCACAGTGTGCGCTCAGTCACGGTCCTGCACAGGATTTGCTGAGCCGTTGGCGCCATTGTGATCCGTGCAGTCCCGAGCTGACCTTCACCGTTCATGCACACGTGATCTTTACAGCCAATCAGTGTTGACAGTGATAGTGTTTCATTGATTTGATTTTTTATCACGGCTCATTTGTTATGCGTTGTGATTAATCAACCGAATTCAGTAGAATGTAAAAAAATATCTTGATGTTTCTAAAATGTGTGATTTTATGTGGCAAATAACAAGTGAGTGCAAACAACTTCCGGGATGCCTGATTACACGGTGTTTTTAATTGAAAAGTGATAGACAGAAGTAACACAACGAAACAGATGAATAAAATTAGCATCAGTTGACAATGGCGCAGATGACGAGTGAAGTGGTGAAATTAAAGTGACGAAAATGCACACAGATCGACAGTCCATTTGGTCAGCAGGCGAATTACCCTACGCTGTCCCGTGGCATCATTCAAAACAGTTAAGAATGACACCGAAAAGCTGCATTCAGCCGCCCGGTGTCACCCTGCACATATTGAGCTGCACGGTGTTACCCTGTACACATTGAGCTGCCCGATATTACCCTGTACACATTGAGCTGCCCGGTGTTACCCTGCACACACATTGAACTGCACGGTGTTACCCTGTACACATTGGACTGCACGGTATTACCCGTGTGCACATTGTACATTTTCCCATTTTGGATAATTGACAAATAACAAATGTGTACAGCTGCAGGCGGCAGACTTTCTGAAACAATTTCACCTTTTTTGGCATTGATTTTTTTCTTTTGTTAACGGAAACACTCACATTTTTTTGTTGTTGTGTTTTTTTCCGAATCAATAACCCTCTTTTGTTTCCTGCCTTTTTGCGCAACTCATATTTTTTCATTATTTAGTGGTCGCTGGATATTATTTTGAACTTTTTTAGGTAGATAGTTCACGTAATACTGTTGTATGAAAACCTGGTGTTTTTGTCTCGTGCCACTTCACAAGCGCTGTGCTTTTCCACTCTTGTATTTTCCTGTCTTTGATCCTGGAAGGGTATGTTGTCAGTTTTTAGTCGTACAGGCAATTAAGTGCTTCAAAACTCTTGTCAACGTTTGTATTTCATTGAGAGAAGCCGGTTTAGTACCAGAAGTGAACTGTGAAGGTGTTGTTCTAAAAATGACGCAAATGATACGAGATTGGCGGCTGGAGAGCCCTGTGCTTCTCTCGCGTTTGTGTGCGCTTATTTTAGGGTGATTGCACCGGCTTGACATTACGCACAGAACGTGTTTGTAGGCAAAAGGAAGGAGCTCTTTGCAGCCTAGCATACCGTAAAAATTTTTAACCAACAGACATTAATCTTGTTCCTGATGTCGGAAATTTCTAGATAAATTCCGGCACCAGTGTTCCCGCACGTGATCTTGCGTACATCCGAGGAGTAAATTACCCAATAAAATCAACGAAAGTAAGCGCTGTCAATTTGTGTATGCACACAAAAGGTGACAGCGGCGTACGATTACTTGGCCACGTTGAATTACCGTACAGGTTGTCTGGGCATCACCGTACAGGTTGTCTGGGCATCACCGTGCAGGTCGTCTGGCCATCACCGTACAGGTTGTCTGGGCTTCACCGTACAGGTCGTCTGGGCATCACCGTACAGTTTGTCTGGGCATCACCGTACAGATTGTCTGGGCATCACCGTACAGGTTGTCTTGGCATCACCGTATAGGTTGTCTGGGTAGCACCGCACAGGTCCTCTTGGTAGCACCGTACAGGTTGTCTGGGCATCAATGCACAGGTTGTCTGGGTAGCACCGTACAGGTTGTCTTGGCATCACCGTACCGGTCGTCTGGGTAGCACCGCGCAGGTTGTCTTGGTAGCACCGTACAGGTTGTCTTGGCATCACCGTACAGGTCGTCTGGGTAGCACTGTACAGGTTGTCTTGGCATCACCGTACAGGTCGTCTGGGTAGCACCGCACAGGTTGTCTTGGTAGCACCGTACAGGTCGTCTGGCTGGGCATCACCGTACAGGTTGTCTGGGCATCACCGTACAGGTTGTCTGGGCATCACCGTACAGGTTGTCTGGGCATCACCGTACAGGTCGTCTGGGCATCACCGTACAGGTCGTCTTGGTATCACAGTACAGGTAGTCTGGGCATCACCGTACAGGTCGTCTGGGCATCACCGTACAGGTCGTCTTGGTATCACAGTACAGGTTGTCTGGGCATCACCGTACAGATTGTCTTGGTAGCACCGTACAGGTTGTCTGGGCATCACCGTACAGGTTGTCTGATCATCACCGCACAGGTCGTCTTGGTAGCACCGTACAGGTCGTCTTGGCATCACCGTACAGAGCGTCTTGGTATCACAGTACAGTTTGTCTGGGCATCACCGTACAGGTCGTCTTGGTATCACAGTACAGGTCGTCTGGGCATCACCGTACAGATCGTCTTGGTAGCACCGTACAGGTTGTCTGGGCATCACCGTACAGGTTGTCTGGGCATCACCGGACAGGTTGTCTGGGCATCACCGCACAGATCGTCTTTGTAGCACCGTACAGGTCGTCTTGGCATCACCGTACAGGTCGTCTTGGTATCACAGTACAGTTTGTCTGGGCATCACCGTACAGGTCGTCTTGGTATCACAGTACAGGTCGTCTGGGCATCACCGTACAGATCGTCTTGGTAGCACCGTACAGGTTGTCTGGGCATCACCGTACAGGTTGTCTGGGCATCACCGGACAGGTTGTCTGGGCATCACCGCACAGATCGTCTTTGTAGCACCGTACAGGTCGTCTGGGCATCACCGTGCAGGTCGTTTGGGCATCACCGTACAGGTTGTCTGGACAGCACAATACATGTGCCTTGGGTAGCACCTTACAGGTTGTCTGGGTAGGACAGTACAGATCTTTTGGGCAGGACTGTACAGGTGGCCTGTGAAACATCATGATATTCACCGTCCTTTCCTCACCCTGCTTTATCTAGGATCTAGGAAATTTATAAAATCGGCATAAAGTTTATCGGACTACTTTATTTAAAGGGAAGGTTTTTGCACTAGTCACATCTCTTTGGAACTATTTTCGACACTGTTCGTAATCTTGCGAACGCTGGCAAGAAAACAACTCCTGTAGCGTTGTTGGCAGGATTTGACGAATACTCAAAAAATGGAGGCGTTTGCGACGTCACAGGTACGAGCGTGGCCCGTAGGAAAGATGTGGTTTATTCTAATAACAGGGAAAATATTTCTTAATTAAGTAACATCAATAAAGAATTTTAACTTCCCTGGATAACCTATACCCAGTGTTCGCCTGACCTAAAATCACACCTTAAGTTCCCGGCAAAGTAAACAAGCGCTATAATATGTGTACATACTTCGTATACAACAGCGCACATTTGTCTCCTCCAGCTCGTCGAGGTAACAATTGCATTTGCTTCAAAATCAACACACTTGTTGGCATCAAAGAATATATTACTTTCAAAAAATAAACAATTAAAATGAAGAATGTGGGGTTAAGTTTCAGGGCTTTAAAATTGTCGGCCTTGGGACTTGTGTGACCCCAAAAGTAATAATGCCAAAATGTAGTGCTATAGCGGGATAAATAAAAACAAGGGTATCAAAAGCTTGCCCCTTTATGCCCTACATAAGTCAGTATTTATTAATGTCAGTTTTAAGATTACCTCTTGTTGTTGCTGCTGTTGTATTATTATTATTATTATTATTATTATTATTATTATTATTATTATTATTATTATTATTATTATTATTATTATTACTACTACTACTACTACTACTACTACTACTAGAAGTTATACATCTACCACCATTACTACCACTTCTACCACCACTACTACCACTGCTTCTACTTCCACCACTACTTCTACCACTGCTACTACCACTTCTACCACCACTGTTACTACTTCCACCACCACTTCTACCACTGCTACTACCACTACTATAGCTTCTACCGGCAGCACTTCTACTACTAATACCACCACTACTGCCCTTTTCAACAACCACTACTACTACTTCTACTGCCACTTCTACTACTACTATCACTTCTACCACCGCTACTACCACTTCTACCACCACTACTTCCACTTCTGCCACCACTACTTCTACTCCTACCACCACCACTACGACTGCCTGCACTCCAACCACCACTGTTACTACTCCTTCCACAACTACTACTACTCCTACCACCATTACTTCCATTTCTACCACCACTTCTACCACCACGCACTTCTACCACGTCTACTACCACTCCTACCACCAGTAATACTACTCCTAATACCACTACTTCCACTTCTATTACCACTACTACTACTCCTACTAGCACTACTGCCACTACTACTACTCCTACCATCACTGTTATTAGTATTATAACATCTGTTTTCCCGAAATTTAACGGAGTCAATAGATATCGATTTATTCAAAAATATATTTTTATTAATTACTGAAAAGAACCGGTGTAAGATATTGATGGTTAAGTCAGTAAACTGAACTCATTAATGGCATAAGAGCTGTGTTATCAAGCTAAGAGACCATGCTACCGGCCACGGGGATACCCCTCGTTCCCACCCCTCTAGTTTAAAGACCTTCACACTAACGCCAAAATTTTTACGTCACCTATTGACTAAAACATTACCACACCCACGGGATATTATAAAGACCAAAACAGGGCAGCTCATTATGACGTCATGTAATAAACAAAGCTCGAATTCTGGGATTTTAAATGCTCGAGTTTATTTTGAGAAACTGTAAGACCCAAAAACCTGATGTTTTATCATAGAACTTGGCGTAGGTATGTATTACACATTTAACATTGTTTATGGTATGCGGCTGTACGGGTTCACCTCGTGAATAAACAAGCGTGAAGGAGCTGTCCCCAGGGCTCTTGAGCACACACCTAACCCCCAGAGAGGCTTTCAAGGACGTTAAAATGAATGTTAAAAATAATGAGCTCTGGGGCTTGAGTATGTGTGTAAAAAGACTGTCACAACAAATGTAGTTGTATTTGGTATCTTTGATATCACAGCTGGCTTATGCGGCGCGGGCCAATCGATAGTCAAGTGTACACGAGTTGCATAGGTGTGGCCCAAAAAAAGTCAAACTTAAACACATGTGGACGATAGTTGGAAAAATGGTGAATAAAGGCTGGTGTTTTTTTTTGTAGTCGTAGAATAATTTCTCGAACATTCATGTTGCCAGTGTGCAGATCCGAATATTGAACAACTTGTTTCTTCCTGCGGAATAACTTCCTTTTACTTCCCTTAGCTCCTTTACTTCCCTTACCTTCATTACTTCCCTTACCTTCATTACTTCCCTTGCTTCCTTTACTTCTCTTATTTCCTTGACCTTCTTTACTTGCCTCTTCCCAAACTCAAAATGACCTTTGATGTACCTGAGACAAGACATGGCTGACCTGTGTGGGCAGTTTTATTGTGACTACGAAGTTTCGATTTGAAACGGAGAGATCATTCGAGTTTGTCGGGTACCACATGTAATCGCAGTTATACCACATGTAATCGCATTTATACCACGTGTAATCGCATTTATACCACATAGAATCGCGCTTATACCACGTGTAATCGCAGTAATGCCACATAAAATTGCGTCTTTACCACGTGTAATCGCAGTAATGCCACGTGTAATCGGATTTTTACTACAGAACGTGTAGCGGAGGGACTTTGTTATGAGCTGCATCTCCCAATCTGTAGGTCGCATCGTTTTGAATTTTACACATGGATAAAACATATATGGAAGGTGTGCAACGTCGTGTTTTATTAGGATTCATGGAATAATGAAAAAATGAATTTTTTCGATCGAAAGATCTCACACACTGATGAAGCACATATTGTACGTGTGCTACGTCCTGTTTTTGTCGGGATTCATGGAATAATGACACACTGATGAAGCACATATTGTACGGTGCTACGTCCTGTTTTTGTTGGGATTCATGGAATAATGACACACTGATGAAGCACATATTGTACTGTGCTACGTCCTGTTTTTGTCGGGATTCATGGAATAATGACACACTGATGAAGCACATATTGTACGTGTGCTACGTCCTGTTTTTGTCGGGATTCATGGAATAATGACACACTGATGAAGCACATATTGTACGTGTGCTACGTCCTGTTTTTGTTGATATTCATGGAATAATGACACACTGATGAAGCACATATTGTACTGTGCTACGTCCTGTTTTTGTCGGGATTCATGGAATAATGACACACTGATGAAGCACATATTGTACGTGTGCTACGTCCTGTTTTTGTTGGGATTCATGGAATAATGACACACTGATGAAGCACATATTGTACGTGTGCTACGTCCTGTTTTTGTTGGGATTCATGGAATAATGACACACTGATGAAGCACATATTGTACTGTGCCACGTCCTGTTTTTGTCGGGATTCATGAACAACTATCGAAGTGACCGTATTTTGAAATTTGGTAAAACTTAGCGTTTTGATATAATTTTTTCAGCGTAATTGAACGTGTTTTCCAAAACTATTCTTCTGATTTTATAAATGTCACAAGCAGACAAGCAGACAAAAAGATAATGCAAATTGCCAAAATAGCTTTTGTTTTTTAAATATAAAACTTAGCTTTTGTCGACATGTAAAAATGCAAAAATGTTAGAATTGTGAAAGATGTAATGAAAGTGGCACTGGTATGCCGCTTTGCAAACCTTCGCACCGATGTCACCGATCCACCAGTTATAATAAAAATTTATCAAGCAAATAAAAGTTCTTATATTTTTGTTGTTTGTGAAACGAGGCACTGCAGTCAGTGGTCCTGGAATAGATTTGTGAGACTAATCGAAATATATAGAGAATCATACACGTGGAATTGTATTAATCAGGGGCCTTCCGTAAAGTACGTACGCAAAAATTTGTCAGTTATTGACCCCCAACCCCCCTCCCCCTTATACGCACGTACGCAATATGTTGTGCTATATTAAAAATATCAGTTTTTAGAAATATAATGCCAATTAATCAGTGACAGAATTGAAAGTGTGCCTGCCAACATACATTGAAATATGAACAAAATTGCCATTGCACTAAAAAGAGTATAATATTTAGTTTGTAAATCGATGTATTAGGTTATTTAATTACATAAAAATATGTTTGAGGTATGTTTAAAGAATGCGTACGTATAGGAACCCGGACCCCCCCCCCCCCCTCCTTCCTCTCTCCTGTACGCAGTGTGTACGCGCCGACCGTGACCCCCGCCCCCCTCTGTGCGTACGTACTTTATGGATAAAGTCTCAGCCATAGTCTATTCTGGTAGTAAACTAACATTCGATATAGTTCCTTATTTCGAAACAACAAAAATAGATACGTAAAAATTATTTAAAAAATATGCGAATTCTTATTTGAAGGGGTCCATGCATAAACCTGATAACTGCAGTTATCAGCAGTGGAGAAAAACGCTTTTAAAGTTTGGAATTTTAGTAACAAACATAGGTTTTTCCCACCCCCTTTCCTAAAAAATGCCCACTTCTAATCGGTTTTGAGGTGTAAGACTTGCATATGTGATAGAACAGAGGCCAAGAAATACCGTGGTGGTACTCGTGCATTTTCCTGATAAGTGGAGTTATCAAGTTTATGCGTGGATTTTGTTTTCCTTATTTAATATTTTTTACAGATTTTAAAAGTGAACATTAATAGTTTGGTTGATAACTCTCAAACTGGATATCCAGTGGACTAAATTTTGAAGAAATCAGGTTGGAAAGCTGGCAAGCTTGCAGATACCTCTGGCTTGATCTTGGAGACTTGTAATATACACAAATATTTCCAATGTTTTATGCTTCACTAAAAGTATTACTGCCATATTGTTGAAGAATTGACTTCTCTGGCCTGTTGTTAATTTTGATGCCACCCACTTACACCAGCGATTACACAAAACTTGTAACAATTTGGTCTTGTATTAAATTTCATTATCAAAAAGTGCGAGTCTGTCTCGGATTCCGGGCTTTGATTTCTGCGCGTTCATTAGGGTTAGTAAATTGTGCGCACTGAGGCGAAGACTCGGGCGGAAAATAGGCCAAATACGGAGAATAAAACACGACGCTCCAAGAGACTGTATATCTCTGTTCATATTTAATACGCCAATGGTTTAGAAAATAACGTTATCTTTGGCCAGCGTTATAGTGGCTCTAATCGGGCGATAAATGGGCGTTATTTAATCGGCTACTCGTGAGTCGCTGGTCCGGACGGGAGGTCGCAGGGGTTAATGCAAAACGCACATGACCTGTTCAATGCAGCGGAGGAATCCACAAACAGCTTAAAACCAAACACCTTTGGCTAGAGCTCTGCTGGTTAAAAAAGAGCCTTTATACAATCAGACTTAGTCGCCTGCTTATAAATCACAAATGCTTTTGAAAAAGCAGTGTTCGTCATATTAAAGCTTATGGATTTAAGTAATGGCGCTGTTTCTATACAGGGCTTTACTTCATGTTTACCTTAATCTATTCAACTGTAAGCTTTGCTTGGGTTCTTTTTGGCTTCATTGGTTCAAATATTATCTTAGCGTCTTATCTCGCTCATATCTTGCCTTATAGAACTATGGGAGAGGTCAGAGTACATATCCCTGCGCCAAACTCTCTTCATTCATTATCTCTTACGTAAAGTGCAAAACCCAGTCATTCCAGGAATTCGGTTTTATAAATCAGACACGCATAAAACAAAAACACTTGAAACGACCCAAGTCTCCGAAGCCTCACCAACACCGGAAGTGGTGTCGAAAAGGCGTGGGAGGTGAATACGTGGGCGCACGCTTATTGTACGGCCTCGATTCCCAAGCTCTGGTCCTTCCCCTTGTCCCTCGCCACTTTTGCTGGCTTTTTATTGCGCACTGAGAAACAAAACGACATTCCTCTTCTTGCTTCGGAACTTGTTGGACCGTTATTGACTCGTAGTGTAACGGCAACTTCATTTTCAAGCTTTTGGCATAATATTTACAGAAACATGATATGTCGAGGGTTTGCTTTTTGTTTTGTTGGTTTTTTTTTCTTCTTTTTTTTTTTTTTGTTCGTTTTTTTTTTTTTTTTTTTTGTCTTCCTTTCTTTTATTTATTTATTTATGTTTGTTTTGTTTTTTTCTCTGTCAGTTGCGATATTTGGGAACAGGCCCCACCCCCGGCCGAAACCACCCCTCGGCCCTAACCCCCTCCCCCCGTTAATCCCCTCCCCCGACTAAAACCCCTCCACCCCCGTTCTCAAATCATTTCACTGTGTGCTATTAAAAAAAAACCTGTTAAAAACTGCATCATTTATTTTCAATTTCAGCTTATCGTTTACACCTCACAGCAGGGAAAATGACAAGATTATCTTAACTCTTAGTTCACATTTCAAAGCTGGAAAATTGACCAAATAATCTCAATTCTCAAGCTCTCCACACACGAACTACTAAAAATTACTGAAAACACACCAACAATCTTTGGGTTGAAGCACTTTACATTCTGATATTGTACGCGATGCCGCACAGAAAATCCAGACTGGGCCTGTTCTGGGAGTCGGCGACCACAGTGGCCAGTCTTTGCGTTGTTTCGCGGTACTGATGCCGTGGCTCTGGGCCTGCTTGACCGGCCGCTACGTGTGCCATCGATTTAGAGATTTGTGACTTCCTGTTTCGTCTTCAGGACCTCCACAAATCGCCAAAGATTTGGGTGGTGAGCCGTGACGGATGCGAGCATTTTTCGATGCCAGCTCTCGCAATGGTTGTACTCGGCAAATCCTCCACAAGGCGATCATGAATGTTCCACTTAATGTGGGCGAATTTCGGAGGTGCTCTGTTCCGGCGGCGTAAACGTCCTATGTGTCCTCGAAATAATCCAAAACTGGACCAAGTTCCCCTTGTGCGTCTTCCTGAAGGACCTCAAAGGAAGCGTCTACATTTTGCAAAGGGACGAATGCCAAAGCCGGTATGACACGAGCGTACATTGCCAATTCATTATCCGCGCAGTACGTTTTTGAAGACCCTCAGCCTGAACTTTGCGATTTGCCATTTCAAAAAGGTGACTGATCTCATTAATCGATGTATGAAGTGTATTTTATAACGAGGATTAAATTCTTCCGAAGTATAGAAATTGCAATTTTAAATGCCGACTGACATCATCAATAGACATTTGAAGTGTAGTTTACAATGTTGTTTAATCGCATCAAACGAAGAGAAAATTACAATTTTAACTGTGGACAAATCTCGCAAGCACAAAATAATAATAATAGGTCCAAAACATAAGTTATACTTGAGAATGGAGGGAGGGGGGGGGGGGCTCGGTCAGGGGGGTTTAGACCTACGGGGGATTTTTGCGGGGAGGGGGGTTAAGGCCGGGTGTTTCGGGCGGGGGAGGGGGTCGGCCCAGACACGCGATATTTGCATAATTTTAAAGACAGACTTTCGTGTTCAACGTTGTTAAACACAGTATCGAAAGCGAGGCTAATTTTGTCTGAGTAAGTTGTCAGTTATTATTATTATTGTTATTATTATTATTATTATTGTTATTGTTATTATTATTATTATGTTCTGTTTCATTATTTTTGTGCGGGTTAGGAGGGATGCAGCTTCTCAGCAAAACACTGACTTTTTCCTCCCGCGAAATTCACACACTTACTTGGTGTGTCATTGTGTTTGTTACAGATGTCTACACGAGGTGGGGGGGGGGGGGCATTTACATCCAGCAGTAAAACATTGATTTGTTCCTCCCGCGAAATTCTTTTGTGTTTTTGTTACAGATGTCTACACGAGGTGGGGGGGGGGGGGGACATTTACATCCAGCAGTGAAACATTGATTTGTTCCTCCCGCGAAATTCACACACTTACTGGGTGTGTCATTGTGTTTTTGTTACAGATGTCTACACGAGGTGGGGGAGGGAGCATTTACATCCAGCAGTAAAACATTGACTTGTTCCTCCCGCGAAATTCACACACTTACTGGGTGTGTCATTGTGTTTTTGTTACAGATGTCTACACGAGGTGGGGGAGGGAGCATTAACATCCAGCAGTAAAACATTGACTTGTTCCTCCCCCGGATTCGTCGCTCGCACTGGGTATATGTATCATTGTGTTTTGTTATAGATATCCACACGAGGAATGGCGAAAGTGCCCAGTATCATCCTGTCTATATCCTACAAGGGAGTGAAGTTCATTGACGGCAAGAGCAAGGTCACTCAGTTGTCCTTTATTCACAGCGCCTAGCGTTCAAAAATTTTAACGGATCACACAAAATTCTGTTGGCATTGACAATACAGTGACATAATAATAATAATAATAATAATAATAATAATAATTAATAATTAATAATAATAATAAACAAATAATATTGGAATAATAATAACACTGATAATTGTAGCTTATACGTGAAAATGAAGAAAGGAAAACAATACAAAATAAGAAAAAAGCAAAAGGAACAAAGGCTTTGCTTACGTTTGTAGCGAGTAGTGTGCGAGCACGAGATCAGCAACATTTTCTGCGCGTGCCAGGATGGTGATCACCTCAACTACTTCGCTTACATCACCAAGGACCTGCAATCCCACATGTACTACTGCCACGTCTTCTCCGTCTCCAGCACGGTGTGTGGTCGTTATCGTGGTGTGCAGGGTGTGTGGTCGTTATCGCGGTGTGTAGGGTGTTTGGTCGTTATCGCGGTGTGCAGGGTGTGTGGTCGTTATCGCGGTGTGCAGGGTGTGTGATCGTTATTGTGGTGTGCAGGGTGCGTGGTCGTTATTGTGGTGTGCAGGGTGTGTGATCGTTATTGTGGTGTGCTGGGTGTGTGGTCGTTATCGCGGTGTGTAGGGTGTTTGGTCGTTATCGGGGTGTGCAGGGTGTGTGGTCGTTATCGCGGTGTGCAGGGTGTGTGGTCGTTATCGTGGTGTGCAGGGTGTGTGGTCGTTATCGCGGTGTGCAGGGTGTGTGGTCGTTATCGCGGTGTCCAGGGTGTGTGATCGTTTTCGTGGTGTGCAGGGTGTGTGGTCGTTATCGTGGTGTGCAGGGTGTGTGGTCGTTATCGTGGTGTGCAGGGTGTGTGGTCGTTATCGCGGTGTGCAGGGTGTGTGATCGTTTTCGTGGTGTGCAGGGTGTGTGGTCGTTATCGTGGTGTGCAGGGTGTGTGGTCGTTATCGGGGTGTGCAGGGTGTGTGGTCGTTATCGCGGTGTCCAGGGTGTGTGGTCGTTATCGTAGTGTGCAGGGTGTGTGGTCGTTTTCGTGGTGTCCAGGGTGTGTGGTCGTTATCGCGGTGTGCAGGGTGTGTGATCGTTATAGTGGTGTGCAGGGTGTGTGGTCGTTATCGCGGTGTGCAGGGTGTGTGATCGTTTTCGTGGTGTGCAGGGTGTGTGGTCGTTATCGGGGTGTGCAGGGTGTGTGGTCGTTATCGTGGTGTGCAGGGTGTGTGGTCGTTATCGTGGTGTGCAGGGTGTGTGGTCGTTATCGTAGTGTGCAGGGTGTGTGGTCGTTATCGCGGTGTGCAGGGTGTGTGATCGTTATCGTGGTGTGCAGGGTGTGTGATCGTTATCGTGGTGTGCAGGGTGTGTGGTCGTTATCGTAGTGTGCAGGGTGTTTGGTCGTTATTGTGGTGTGTAGGGTGTGTGGTCGTTATCGTGATGTGCAGGGTGTGTGATCGTTATCGCGATGTGTAGGGCGCGTGGTCGTTATCGCGGTGTGTAGGGTGTGTGGTCTTTATCGCGGTGTGCAGGGTGTGTGGTCGTTATCGTGGTGTGCAGGGTGTGTGGTCGTTATCGTAGTGTGCAGGGTGTGTGGTCGTTATTGTGGTGTGCAGGGTGTTTGGTCGTTATCGCGGTGTGTAGGGTGTGTGGTCGTTATCGCGGTGTGTAGGGTGTGTGGTCGTTATCGCGGTGTGCAGGGTGTGTGATCGTTATCGTAGTGTGCAGGGTGTGTGGTCGTTTTCGTGGTGTCCAGGGTGTGTGGTCGTTATCGTAGTGTGCAGGGTGTGTGGTCGTTATCGTGGTGTGCAGGGTGTGTGGTCGTTATCGCGGTGTGCAGGGTGTGTGATCGTTTTCGTGGTGTGCAGGGTGTGTGGTCGTTATCGTAGTGTGCAGGGTGTGTGGTCGTTATCGTGGTGTGCAGGGTGTGTGGTCGTTATCGCGGTGTGCAGGGTGTGTGGTCGTTATCGTAGTGTGCAGGGTGTGTGGTCGCTATCGTGGTGTGCAGGGTGTGTGGTCGTTTTCGTGGTGTCCAGGGTGTGTGGTCGTTATCGTAGTGTGCAGGGTGTGTGGTCGTTATTGTGGTGTGTAGGGTGTGTGGTCGTTATCGCGGTGTGTAGGGTGTGTGGTCGTTATCGCGGTGTGCAGGGTGTGTGATCGTTATCGTAGTGTGCAGGGTGTGTGGTCGTTTTCGTGGTGTCCAGGGTGTGTGGTCGTTATCGTAGTGTGCAGGGTGTGTGGTCGTTATCGTGGTGTGCAGGGTGTGTGGTCGTTATCGCGGTGTGCAGGGTGTGTGATCGTTTTCGTGGTGTGCAGGGTGTGTGGTCGTTATCGTAGTGTGCAGGGTGTGTGGTCGTTATCGTGGTGTGCAGGGTGTGTGGTCGTTATCGCGGTGTGCAGGGTGTGTGGTCGTTATCGTAGTGTGCAGGGTGTGTGGTCGCTATCGTGGTGTGCAGGGTGTGTGGTCGTTTTCGTGGTGTCCAGGGTGTGTGGTCGTTATCGTAGTGTGCAGGGTGTGTGGTCGTTATTGTGGTGTGTAGGGTGTGTGGTCGTTATCGCGTTGTGTAGGGTGTGTTGTCGTTATCGTGGTGTAGAGAGGTTGTGCCTGCCAAAAATATCTGGTTTCTTATTTGTTTCAGAATTCTTATTTGAAATAATACGGTGTGTGTGTGTGTGTGAGAGAGAGAGAGAGAGAGAGAGAGAGAGAGAGAGAGAAAGCAGTTTCTAGTTAAAGAGTTAAGCTCCGTATATACAGAGCTTGACGGCTCCACATGTTTTCCCAGTTCTGTGTCATTTCTTTTCCGTCGTTGGGTCGCCAGCCGGGCTTAACAGGGCTTGGGCGTCACAACAACTATTTTTACCATCTGCCAAAAAAAATAATAAATAAATAAAACAAAATAAAGCTTGCATTGACTCAAGGCTCTATTTTGTCCAGGGTAGATTTTTTTGTGCCAAACACTTAACCCTTCTGCTGGATAGGTCACTTCTGCTATTGTTTTCGTAACACTGATTGGTTTAAATTTATGATGAGACTGATATTTTCCCTAAAAACAAACTGAAAGTGCACGCAGCACACACCAGTCGCTGATGCGTGTCCAGAATTTAACAAACTGCACACGGCATTTTGCACACGGCATTCAATAACTGGAAACAAAACAAGACATCTGTAAAAACAAAGGAATAGAAAAAAAAGTCGCGAAGTCTAAAAAAAAGTAAGAGGGGAGGGGAGGAGAAGGGAGGGGAGGGGAGGAAGGGAGCAGCTGTTACATAATATTAAGTTGTCGAACCAGTAGCTGCTGTTGTCGGACATCATATTCAGCTGTCTGGCCTCTAGCTGTTGTTTCCGCACATCATATTCAGCTGTTTCGCCTGTTGCTGTTATTTCTGCACATCCTATTCAGCTGCCTGGCCTCTAGCTGTTGTTTCCGCACATCATATTCAGCTGTCTGGCCTGTTGCTGTTATTTCTGCACATCCTATTCAGCTGTCTGGCCTCTAGCTGTTGTTTCCGCACATCATATTCAGCTGTCTGGCCTGTTGCTGTTATTTCTGCACATCCTATTCAGCTGTCTGGCCTCTAGCTGTTGTTTCCGCACATCATATTCAGCTGTCTGGCCTGTTGCTGTTATTTCTGCACATCCTATTCAGCTGTCTGGCCTCCAGCTGTTGTTTCCGCACATCATATTCAGCTGTCTGGCCTCTAGCTGTTGTTTCCGCACATCATATTCAGCTGTCTGGCCTCTAGCTGTCGTTTCCGCACATCATATTCAGCTGTCTGGCCTGTTGCTGTTGCTTCCTCATTTTGCGCACACTCGGGATTAGAAGCCGCCAGATTAAAGAACTTCTGTCTTAAAATCTCGATTCCTGGCATTCATTTGACAGACGGATTTTTTTACGACAGTCAGTTGGAATTTACCTTGAAATGTTGTTTGGAAGACATTACAGATAATTAGAGTTACCTGTACGCGTGTAACGCGGCAAAGCCATTGTGTCAAATGAACCACCTGTGCAAGTGATTGGGCGGGGTCAGTTGGACAGTAAGCTGTCAGTCACGGGAGGAATGGCTGCCACATTAGCATACCGCTCTCCGAATTAGGCGTCTGTGGTGGAGCAATTAGAAAGACGCGTTATTGCATGTGGTGTCAGATTAACCTTATGCTGTGAGATATTTATGTGCTGTTGTGCACCTGACTGTAATGACTGCATTTCGGCTGGTTATTTTAAATTTTTGTCATTTCCCCAGTACAGGGACTTGTTTTTATGTTGTGACACCGGAATGCGCTGACCTCTGGGTATTGTTTCCATTCATGTGCGCCCTGATTGGAGCTTTTGGCATGTTCTTATATTTGTGGAAGGTCAGGATAATTGCATTTTTAGGTCCCCGCTGCCGCGTAGCGCGGCGTCAGGGACTATTGTACCCGGGTCTGTCTGTCCGTCCGTCTGTCTGTGAACACTTGGCATAGGGTGTCGTTTCCGCGATAGATCTCAAGAACTACTGAAGGGATTTCATTCAAACCGTGCTCATGCATAGAATAAGGGATTTAGTTGTGCACCTGGGTATAGGTTTCGCCGTCGGCCGAAAAATTTGGCCTACAGACTTCGTCAAAAATTCGAAAATGTCAGACCTTGAAATGGTAGGATAGGGTGTCGTTTCCGCGACAGCTCTGAAGAACTACTGGAGGGATTTCATTTAAACCTTGGACATGCATAGAATAAGGGTTGTAGTTGTGCACCTACTTATATAACGGTATGTCGTAGGAACCTGAAACCTAAACAATTAATTTCCTATGATTGCAAGCGGGCAGGGGACTTAGTCAGACCTCGAAATGTCTTGAAATCTTGTGGTGGCACGCCGGCTCGGGACTTAGTTTTACTGACATACTTGTTCGTATAAGCACCAGGTAACTCGTGAGTGAGGACACCGGGAATATAACTTGGCAAGGGCTAACAAACTGCAAAACTAATTGTGATGGCTAGAGTAATGCAAAACTTAATTAGGATTAGTTTAAATAAGCCTCAGCCCCCCCCCCCCCCCCCTCCTTTTCAGAGTGGACCCCGAGGTCCCGAGGTAAAGTGTTGGGGTCCCGGCATTTTCGGGCATCAAAACTTAAATTCTATAAAATCAATTTTATTGCAACAAAAAAAAAAAAAACAAATAAATAAACGCGATTAGTGATATCATGCAAATCACAAAACTACTACTTCTAACAACTAAAAAGAAACACTTAATGATGCTACATTAAACAAATCACTCATTTTCGATCTTAGCGATGATACTGAACAGTTGCAAGAGAACACCGTCTTTTTTCTGGGATCCCGCGGGACCCCAGGGTCAAATTACAGGGATCCCGAGCCTATTATCAGGGGTCCCCGGGACCCCGTGAACTTCATGCCCTGACAGGGCCGTTGTCTGGCTACACTTTCGCGGACAGGGCCGTTGTCTGGCTGCACTTTCGTGGACAGGGCCGTTTTCGGGCTGCACTTTCGTGGACAGGGCCGTTGTCTGGCTGAGCTTTCGCGGACAGGGCCGTTGTCGGGCTGCACTTTCGTGGACAGGGCCGTTGTCTGGCTGCACTTTCGTGGACAGGGCCGTTGTCGGGCTGCACTTTCGTTGACAGGGCCGTTGTCTGGCTGCACTTTCGTGGACAGGGTCGTTGTCGTTCTGCACTTTCGTGGACAGGGCCGTTGTCTGGCTGAGCTTTCGTGGACGGGGCCGTTATTTGGCTGCACTTTCGCGGACAGGGCCGTTGTCTGGCTGCACTTTCGCGGACAGGGCCGTTGTCTGGCTGCACTTCCATTGGACTGAAATACGGCCCTTTTGTGTAGTTTGCGAATATTGTGCATATTTTCGCGTGCCAAAAATGGCAGATAAAACAGACATTGGGCAGAGATTCAAAATCGTAATAAAAATGTAGAAAGCGTTCAATAAATGGCAATACGATTAACCATAAAGCGGTTCCATTAGGCGCATTAATCGCACCGTGAGCACGCTTAATTGTATTAAACTGGCACACGTTCTCAGTTTCACCATTTCCTTTCTCTTGTTGTAGGCGACCCTTTTAGTATTCAAACGACACTTTGAATACAAAGTATTCCCCATGGAAGACACACAAATGACTTGATAGTTATTTAAAGACCCCAGTAAGCCAGTAAGATGCTGCTTGTGCTTAGTATTTCCGTAATCACTGGGGAGGCTTCATAAAAGACGACCCGCCCCTTCCCGGAAGTGGCCGCCCGAGTGTGCACACCTGTATCGCCTGATGCAAAATAGCACTTCATTTTTTTACAAAGTAATCACATGGGCAATAGTACGCATTAATATTGCGTGTGTTTGTATGTTTTTTTTTTTTACGTTTTCATTGAAACAGGTTTTACCTTAAGCCTGCCGCGTCGTCAGTTCTAGCGATGTTATATGGCGATTCCGGAAGGGACGTGTGCAATCCGGATAGGACCGCTGTCCGGATAAGTCTCTTTCCGGATAGGACCGCTGTCCGGATAAGTCTCTTTCCAGATAAGACCGCAGTCCAGATAGGACCGCTATCCAGATAGGACCGCTGTCCGGTTAGGGCCGGAATTAGAGCTTCGTTAGGAAATAGGAGTTAGACGTTGAATGTTAGTTGGCTATCGACTAGTAAAATGATATGATTTTCTGTAATTGCTTTCACTGTGATGTTTGAAATGTTTGTGAGCTAAGGGTCAGGTCTCACTTGGATGGTGAAATCATTAGTTAAGGCGTTTTGAAGAAAAAATAAATAAAACAAAAAAAACCCAACGTATTTTTTGCGTTGACATTCGACACACTACAGAATGAATTACGAGTTCTTCGGGAAAAGCAACAAAAAAATTACAAAAAGTTCTGCCAATTTTGAGACAGTGTTGGCCGTAGTTGATTCTTGAAACCCTTGGGGGAATGAAACGCCTTTTGGTAAATTTAAACGCCCCTTATGTGAAGCCTTCTGGGGGTGTGAATGATACAAAACGTTTGTATTCTGTGCCAAAAGTTAGTTTTCTAATGAGGGTGTCAAGTGCCTGGGGCGGGGGGAATGGGGGTGCACTGGGGTATAAAGATAGATGTGTGACACGCCCCCTCGTCTCTGTCCCTCAAGTCTGTGACAGACCGCAGTGTGCTTGTTCCCTGTCCCTCAAGTCTGTGACAGACCGCAGTGTGCTTGGTAAGGGTCACACCCCCACCCTTCTGTCCAACCCCCCTGAACGGGACGCCGACCAGACTGGCATGATTTACGATGCTGACGCCCAGGGAGTGACCGACACTACGACACTGTGAGTGTGTGATGAAATGTGTGAAATGGTAAAGAAGTGTGTAAAGAAATGTGTGAAATTATAAAGAAGTGTGTCAGCGAGCAACAAAAAAAACAAAAGCAAAAAAAAAAAAAAAAAAAAAATGATGCAAAATCCGTGGGTGGGGGTTGGAAGATGGTTGTCGTCTAGACATGTGAGTGAGATACTGACCAGGCATCCCACCCCCGATTGATTCATTGGTCTAAGTTTCATGGAACTGCTGGTCGGGATTGCCGCCAGGGTTCTGACTGGAGCTCCACCGGCTGGTCGGGATTGCCGCCAGGGTTCTGACTGGAGCTCCACCGGCTGGTCGGGATTGCCGCCAGGGTTCTGACTGGAGCTCCACCGGCTGGTCGGGATTGCCGTAAGGGTTCTGACTGAAGCTCCACCGGCTGGTTGGGATTACCACAAGGGTTCTGACTGGAGCTGAACCGGCTGGTCGGGATTGCCGCAAGGGTTCTGACTGGAGCTCCACCGGCTGGTCGGGATTGCCGTAAGGGTTCTGACTGAAGCTCCACCGGCTGGTTGGGATAACCACAAGGGTTCTGACTGGAGCTCCACCGGCTTGTCGGGATTGCCTCAACGGTTCTGATTGAAGCTCCACCGGCTGGTTGGGATTACCACAAGGGTTCTGACTGGAGCTCAACCGGCTGGTCGGGATTGCCGCAAGGGTTCTGACTGGAGCTCCAACGGCTGGTCGGGATTGCCGCAAGGGTTCTGACTGGAGCTTCACCGTCTGGCCGGGATTGCCACAAGGGTTCTGAATGGAGCTCCACCGTCTGGCCGGGATTGCCGCAAGGGTTCTGAATGGAGCTCCACCGGCTGGTCGAGATTGCCACAAGGGTTCTGAATGGAGCTCCACCGGCTGGTCGGGATTGCCGCAAGGGTTCTGAAGGGAGCTCCACCGGCTGGTCGAGATTGCCACAAGGGTTCTGAATGGAGCTGCACCGGCTGGTCGGGATTGCCACAAGGGTTCTGAATGGAGCTCCACCGGGATTGTTGTGTCTGAACTGCATGGAAAAGTTAGCCATGAGAATGCGGTGTTGGGGCGGTCACGTGCACTTGTCATGTCACTGTCAGCAGTGGGGCGCGCAAACTTCTGAATAGCGCCATTCATGGTCTTGTGACAGAGGCGTTGATATCCTCAAGTTGTTGCTATCTTTTTCATAAACGTCTTAATTCCAAGCTAATGCGGCAAAAGTCACTGATAGCGAGGGGTTAATAAGGTGCCCAGCGGTCTTTCATCAGACGCCGTCGTCCCTTTTAAAAAACGTGATTGTAAGATTAAAGGTATTGGGCTGCTGTCTGAATTGGCACAACACAAAGATTTTCTGCGGCGGTTTCCTCTTGGAAAAGTATCGCTGACCCTACTTCCAAATAGTTATATGTATTTTAACATGCTGCATGAAAATGCAGTTATTTTAAAGTAGAAGAAACAACTTAAATGTTCTCAAAACACATTTGTAGAAAAAATAGTGGCTTTTTAGACCACCCGATTTTGTCGGGCTGGTCTTATCACATCAGAGAGGGGGTATCCGTCGCCTGTATGTACGTGTATACGTCAGTACGATATAAACTTTCACTTAAAATGCTTCTTCTTCTCCAGTTTTGGTGGGATTTCTTTCAGATTTTGTAAAATAGGTAGGCCTGTTTTCAGTAATTACTTTTGTGGGCAATCCGCCAGAAATTGGCAAATGGTGGCCACAATTTTGATCAGATTGCCTGTAAATTTTGCATAAATGTTTACTGGGAAGGTCTCTCTTGAAAGGTTACTTTTTTTGGGCGATCCACTAAAACTTGCTTAAATGTGGGGCATTTTTTAATTTATTGTAAGTCAATTTTCAAAGTGCTTCTGCTCCCACAATTTTATCAGCTTACCTTTAAATTATGCACGAATGTTTGATAGTTAAGACCTCTCTTGAATTTTTTTACGATCCACCATAAATTGGCCAAATGGAGGGCACATTTATCTTTTTGGTAGCCAATTTCTAATTTTTGATTTTAACAATTTTGATCGGATTGCGTTCTAATTTTGCTTAATGTTAACTAGGCGGTCCTCTCCGGAAAAGTTACTTTTTGGCGATTCGCCAGAAATTGCCTAAGAGGGGGGGGGGCGGGGGGGGGGGGGCGGGTCGTTTAAAAAATAGTAGCCAATATGAAAATGCTTCTTCTTCCACAATTTTAACCGGATTCCTTTAGAATTTTGTGTGGGTATTCCCATGAGTTTTCTCTTCCGAATTTTTTTCCTTCTGTTGACTCTCCAAAAAGTGGCCAGTTGGCGGCATTTTAAATCTCTTTGTTTCTCCAAACGCATTGCCTGCTGCAGTTTGATTGGATTTATTTGAACTTTTAGAATATTACTCTCCATGTGATGTTTTCTTTAAATTTTTTGCGCATCATGCCAATGTTTTGAATGTTTCGCGGATCAAGTTTTTCAAAATAGGTCTTCTGCAAGTAATTTTAGACAGATTGCTTTCATTTCTCAGGCGTAGTCCAGCGATAGGGCTCTTTGAAACTTGCTTTTCTGGGATCCGTGAGAAGGTAGGAAAATGCCAGACTTTGAAATATTTTCAGTAACCGGTTTGCCGGCTTTACAAGCTTGTTGGTACTTGTCCACAAGATCGCGGCAGGTCAAAGTGTCCCTGGACATTCTTGTTAAATCTATGTCTTTGTGTTGAGTTTTTGGGCCCGGAATGGGGGGGGGGGAAGGGGAAGGGGTTCTCTCATCGATATTAAAAACGAAAAATTAAATGTACAGTTGGCCTGCTTAGCAATAGAAGAAAACAGTAATAGGAACACTCAAGCGTCTAATTGCTTTCAATATGCTGTAAAACATTGTACATTGATTCTACTTAAACGCTGTGAACTTGTAGTTGAATTTTAACATCCTTAGAGGAGCTGCGAAAAAAATCCCTCGCAAAAAATATCTCAAGTACAGTTTGACATGCAACTCCCTTCGGTCTGCGTGTTGTTACAGTGAATGTATGTTATATATTAATTGCCAGCCAAATTATTGTTCTTTTATACAAAAATTCAGACTCGTTGGGGCGTACAGCCTCAACAACCAAGAACTCCAGTTCATCGCGTTTTTCGTGTTTTTTTCTTTGACTACAAATAAATATTGTACAGTTGATAAAAGTTGTCAAACAAATGTTTTTCTTTAAAGTCATGTGCTATTTATTAAATGGTTGGGGTCGGAGGGTTCTTTGAAATGTTGATATATGTTTTTTACATTTTTTCCCGGGAGAGGGGGACGATGGAAGGTATTTTGATTTTTTTTTTTTTTTTTTTTGAAAAAGAACGTTAACCTCTGTGACTAGAATAAGTAGGTTTAGCTCAGGGAACCTCACATGGCAGAGTGAAAGGCAGTAAGTCCGTGAGCGGTGGGGTTTCTTCCCTCCCCCCACTCAGTGCTGGCAGTGCACGGGATGGGGGGTGAGGAACCTCACATTGCAAAGTGAAAGGCAGTAAGTCCGTGAGCGGTGGGGTTTGTTCCCTCCCACTCAGTGCTGGCAGTGAACCGGATGGGGAGTGAGGAACCTCACATTGCAAAGTGAAAGGCAGTAAGTCCGTGAGCGGTGGGGTTTGTTCCCTCCCCCACTCAGTGCTCGCAGTGCACGGGATGGGGGGGGGGGTGATTAACCTCACATGGCAGAGGGAAAGGCAGTAAGTCCGTGAGCGGTGGGGCTTGTTCCTTCCTCCACTCAGTGCTGGCAGTGAACCGGATGGGGAGTGAGGAACCTCACATTGCAAAGTGAAAGGCAGTAAGTCCGTGAGCGGTGGGGTTTGTTCCCTCCCACTCAGTGCTGGCAGTGAACCGGATGGGGAGTGAGGAACCTCACATTGCAAAGTGAAAGGCAGTAAGTCCGTGAGCGGTGGGGCTTGTTCCTTCCTCCACTCAGTGCTGGCAGTGAACGGGATGGGGGGGGGGGGGGGGTGAGGAACCTCACATTGCACAGTGAAAGGCAGTAAGTCCGTGAGCGGTGGGGTTTGTTCCTTCCTCACTCAGTACTGGCATTGAACGGGATGGAGGGTGAGGAACCTCACATTGCAAAGTGAAAGGCAGTAAGTCCGTGAGCGGTGGGGCTTGTTCCTTCCTCCACTCAGTGCTGGCAGTGAACGGGATGGGGGGTGAGGAACCTCACATGGCAGAGTGAAAGGCAGTAAGTCCGGGAGCGGTGGGGTTTGTTCCCTCCCCCGACTCAGTGCTGGCAGTGAACGGGATGTGGGTATGAGGAACCTCACATGGCAGAGTGAAAGGCAGTAAGTCCGGGAGCGGTGGGGTTTGTTCCCTCCCCCCACTCAGTGCTGGCAGTGAACGGGACGGGGGGTGAGGAACCTCACATGGCAGAGTGAAAGGCAGTAAGTCCGTGAGCGGTGGGGTTTGTTCCCTCCCCCACTCAGTGCTGGCACTGAACCGGATGGGGGTGAGGAACCTCACATGGCAGAGTGAAAGGCAGTAAGTCCGTGAGCGGTGGGGTTTGTTCCCTCCCCCACTCAGTCCTGGCAGTGAACGGGATGGGGGGGGGGGGTGAGGAACCTCATATGGCAGAGTGAAAGGCAGTAATTCCGTGAAAGGTTGGGTTTGTTCCCTCCCCACTCAGTGCTGGCAGTGAACGGGATGGGGGGGGGGGGGTGAGGAACCTCACAGGGCAGAGTGAAAGGCAGTAAGTCCGTGAGCGGTGGGGTTTGTTCCCTCCCCCACTCAGTGCTGGCAGTGAACGGGATGGGGGGTGAGGAACCTCACATGGCAGGGTGAAAGGCAGTAAGTCCGTGAGCGGTGGGGTTTGTTCCCTCCTACTCAGTGCTCGCAGTGCACGGGGTCGGGGTGAGGAACCTCACATGGCAAAGTGAAAGGCAGTAACTCCGGGAGCGGTTGGGTTTGTTCCCTCCCCCCACTCAGTGCTGGCAGTGAACGGGATGGGGGGGGGGGGGGTGAGGAACCTCACATGGCAGAGTGAAAGGCAGTAAGTCCGTGAGCGGTGGGGCTTGTTCCCTGCTCCACTCAGTGATGGCAGTGAACGGGATGGGGGGTGAGGAACCTCACATGGCAGAGTGAAAGGCAGTCCGTGAGCGGTCCGTGAGCGGTGGGGTTTGTTCCCTCCCCCACTCAGTGCTGATCTTACACAGTACTTTCGCAGCGAACTAAGTTACAGACTTGACTTACTTTGTCACTTTCTTAAGTGTGTGAGGGCTTCTCCTATCCCCCGCCCCCACATCAAAAAAATGTGTTAAGTTATTGCACGGGGCTCTTTCAGGTTACTAGTGGTAAGATGCTGTACCGCGGTGAAAATAACAAAATATTGCACATATTAAGGAGTGGTGTTTCTGTGTTTTGACAGGAGCTGGCGACGGAAATTATCCTGACCCTGGGGGAAGCGTTTGAAGTGGCCTATCAGATGGCCATAAGGGAGCAGGGTGCGCATTCCCACAATGCACCGGTCACGCGGAAGTCACGTGCTGCGCTGAAAGCCGACGAAAGTAGGGCGTAGGGTCTGACGAGAAAATCGTGAGTTGATGAGCCAGAGGTCTGAATCAGCGCGGATTTAATCAGCTTACTCGTGTTCACGTGACAAAGTTATGCCATTTTGTGGGATATTTTTCTTTCTCACAGGCAGAACCGTGGTCAGTAGTACAGCGCAGAACATGTGATACTTGACTCACAACCAGCAGTACCTTTTGTGTACTTTAGTGTACTTGCTGGCAGGTGGATACAGCGGCTCCCACAAACGTCCTCCTCGGTGTTACCGCGGGCGTCACGGGCCGATACCAAACGATGGCGCTGTAGTGAGACGAGTTCACGAAGCAACAACTGCGGTCATTCCGGCGAGAGAGTGACATGGGCAGTGGCAGACGCTCCAACCATTCCCCCACCTCCTGCCCTCCCCCTCACCCCGCCCACCCAGCCAGGAACAATTCCTCGATCCGTACATGATGGTCTGTGACTTTTGTACGGGCAGTCCATGGTGAAGACGTTGTAAGTACTGCGGGAGGTACTGCGGACTAAGGTGAAAGAGACGCAATGCTAGTTTAAATGGGCGCAAGTGTGTGGGTCGGACTGTAAAATGAGGCTTATTTACGTAAAGAAGACTTATTGTCCATTTGTTTAGTATCCGGGTGCCTATCTCAGAATTACTTCGTGACCGTTTTATCAGTTCCGCAGATCCTTCAACGTTCTCACTGGTTGTGTGCAGTACTTTGTTCGTTGTGCGGCAGTACTTTGTTCGTTGTGCAACAGTACTTTGTTCGTTGTGCTGGGACTAGCACGAGAACGAGGGTGTCAAACACTGATTGGTCTTCCGTTATTGGTTAGCTTTATTGTAAAGAAATTAAATAGGTCTCAAGTAAAAGTATACGATATATCCCTGTACACAGATGTTTTGTGTGCACTGGCCGTTCTAGTTTGTTCCCCACAGGGGGGGGGAGGGGATATATGCGATCGACCGCGTGTGTCTGTTGGTCTGTCGGTCTGTCTGTTATCAAGAGCTTGTTAACACGATAACTTAAAAACTCCTGCAAGTATTTTAATGAAACTTGGTATGCAGCTTCTAGGGAAACAAACACAGATCGGTATTTTAAATGGGCCAGGTTTGTCCAAGGAAAATGGACCAGCTGGACCTGGAAAATTTCAACTATTGATGGCCGTGTTTAACTGATGGGGGGCCTGTGGGGAATATGTGGGCTATGGACACTGCTCTAGTTGAATAAGAAGTCTAGTTTTATGCCTACTCTAATAGTTATAGTTTAGAGCTTATTGTGTGATTATTACAAAATGTTCATTGTTGTGCGGACTTAGTGGTTAAAGTGTCAACCATCCTAAAAAAATAAAGAAGGATTATCAACAGATCCTGTGGGCCCCAGGAAGGTTCCTCAAATTTCTCACATTTTGTGAAAGACTTGCAATAAAACCATACATGAAACCAAACAGAGGAGTGTGTGCGTTGTTTTGGTTTTCATGAGTTTGCACTGTTGTTGAGAATACTCAAAAGATGTAATTTAGAGTGAATTCAGGATGGTAATATGGTAATATGGTGTTTTGAGAAGACTGGTAGATCTCAGTGCCGATGAGATGGACAGAGCCCAATACATCATATTACCGTCCATTTGGCAGTCTGCAACCGCTCGGCATTGATGTGGACGTCTTGATGTGGACGTCTTGGTGTGGACGTCTTGATGTGGACGTCTTGGTGTTGACGTCTTGATGTGGACGTCTTGATGTGGACGTCTTGGTGTGGACGTCTTGATGTGGACGTCTTGATGTGGACGTCTTGATGTGGACGTCTTGATGTGGACGTCTTGATGTGGACGTCTTGGTGTGGACGTCTTGATGTGGACGTCTTGATGTGGACGTCTTGATGTGGACGTCTTGATGTGGAGTCCTTGCACAAAATAAGTGTCGTGACGTAGTTAGTCTTAATATTTATCTCACTTTAAGCATTTATTTCGTTGCTTTCAAATACAAGACAGAACTTGTAATAACACGTGCGAAGTCTTGTTTTTTTTCGTGTTATTCCGTGATATTTACGCACATTTACGTTATTTTGATATTTACCTGCATCCAGCGCTGTATTCTAAAAGGGAAGCCGAACAATCAAAACGGGTTTGACAGAAACCATGGAATGTAGATTGTAGCCAGCTGGATCTGGGCTTCCGTGGAATGTAGATTGTAGCCAGCTGCATCTGGGTTTCCGTGGAATGTAGATTGTAGCCAGCTGCATCTGGGTTATTTTACCTGTAATTATTTGAGCAATAAATACAAGGTGATTGATTATGTTTTGCTTCTGTACTTTGGCGATCGTTGGTAACAGTGGAGTGCCCGACGGGGAGAGGCACTTGGTATGATAGTAGGTTTTACCAGGGAATTGTTGATATAACGACAACCTTCCAGATGTGGAAAAAAAAGACGTACAGTAAAACCTGTTTGTAGTGACCACCTTCTAGACCCGCATGAAAAAGGGGTACAGTCAAGCATGTTTGTAGAGCCCACCCCCAGACCCGGATGAAAGACGTACAGTAAAATCTGTTTTTAGTGACCACTTTCCAGAATCGGATAAAAAACGCATGGTAAAACCTGCCTGCCCTTGACCGCCTAAAAGTCCCGGAAAAAGAAAGAATTGTAGTAAAACCTCTGTACGAACCATCTTCCAGACCCGGATAAAAAGATCAGTAAAATCTGTTTGCAGTGGTCTAATTCTAAACCCGCATAAAAAAAGATGTAGGGTATTAGTCCAGTCTATAGTGACCACATTGCTAGACGTGCACGTGAAGTGTATGGAAACAGAGGATTAAGATACCCACCACTCGTACCCCACCCCACCCCACCTCGCCGTCAGATATGGAATAAAGGTGTTAGGTAACTTCGACTTCTGGGCCCATCACATATATGTATTCAGATACAAAATGGCGCTGCCGAATAAATATGTTTACATGTTCCGGTACACTGATGTTGATGCGCACTGACCGCTCAAGTTTCATATCGATTGGCTTTGTTGATTTTTTTTTTATTTAATAAATATTTACAAACTTTATTGTAAGTCTTGTTAATTGTTGATTTATGGGCCCCACGGCCAAAGAAGCCATCCGTAAAATACGTACGCATTGGGTGGGTGGGGGGTAGTGTTGAGCTTGTGTTGAGCTTATGTTTAGTCCGTACGTGCTTGATGGATGAGCCCCTAACCCCCAAAACCCCCCATCCCCGTGTTCAATGTATGTATGCTTGCACCACGGGATTGTGTGTGTCCAAAGCGAAGACCACCCGTGCGTGAATAGCCACTGTTTGGGGAAGTAAAACCCTGCACTGTGCGTGAATAGCTGGTGTGTCTCGTCACATCAGTGTGTCTCGTCACATCAGTGTGTCTCGTCACGTCAGTGTGTCTAGTCACATCAGTGTGTCTAGTCACATCAGTGTGTCTAGTCACATGAGTGTGTCTAGTCACATCAGTGTGTCTGGTCGCATCAGTGTGTCTGGTCGCATCAGTGTGTCTAGTCACATCAGTGTGTCTAGTCACATCAGTGTGTCTAGTCGCATCAGTGTGTCTCGTCACATCAGTGTGTCTCGTCACATCAGTGTGTCTCGTCACATCAGTGTGTCTAGTCGCATCAGTGTGTCTCGTCACATCAGTGTGTCTCGTCACATCAGTGTGTCTCGTCACATCAGTGTGTCTAGTCACATCAGTGTGTCTAGTCACATCAGTGTGTCTAGTCACATCAGTGTGTCTAGTCGCATCAGTGTGTCTGGTCGCATCAGTGTGTCTAGTCACATGAGTGTGTCTAGTCACATCAGTGTGTCTAGTCGCATCAGTGTGTCTCGTCACATCAGTGTGTCTCGTCACATCAGTGTGTCTCGTCACATCAGTGTGTCTAGTCGCATCAGTGTGTCTGGTCGCATCAGTGTGTCTGGTCGCATCAGTGTGTCTAGTCACATCAGTGTGTCTAGTCACATCAGTGTGTCTAGTCGCATCAGTGTGTCTCGTCACATCAGTGTGTCTCGTCACATCAGTGTGTCTCGTCACATCAGTGTGTCTCGTCACATCAGTGTGTCTAGTCGCATCAGTGTGTCTCGTCACATCAGTGTGTCTCGTCACATCAGTGTGTCTCGTCACATCAGTGTGTCTAGTCACATCAGTGTGTCTAGTCACATCAGTGTGTCTAGTCGCATCAGTGTGTCTCGTCACATCAGTGTGTCTCGTCACATCAGTGTGTCTCGTCACATCAGTGTGTCTAGTCGCATCAGTGTGTCTGGTCGCATCAGTGTGTCTGGTCGCATCAGTGTGTCTAGTCACATCAGTGTGTCTAGTCACATCAGTGTGTCTAGTCGCATCAGTGTGTCTCGTCACATCAGTGTGTCTCGTCACATCAGTGTGTCTCGTCACATCAGTGTGTCTAGTCGCATCAGTGTGTCTGGTCGCATCAGTGTGTCTGGTCGCATCAGTGTGTCTAGTCACATCAGTGTGTCTAGTCACATCAGTGTGTCTAGTCCCATCAGTGTGTCTCGTCACATCAGTGTGTCTCGTCACATCAGTGTGTCTCGTCACATCAGTGTGTCTAGTCGCATCAGTGTGTCTCGTCACATCAGTGTGTCTCGTCACATCAGTGTGTCTCGTCACATCAGTGTGTCTAGTCACATCAGTGTGTCTAGTCACATCAGTGTGTCTAGTCACATCAGTGTGTCTAGTCGCATCAGTGTGTCTCGTCACATCAGTGTGTCTCGTCACGTCAGTGTGTCTAGTCACATCAGTGTGTCTAGTCGCATCAGTGTGTCTCGTCACATCAGTGTGTCTAGTCGCATCAGTGTGTCTCGTCACATCAGTGTGTCTCGTCACATCAGTGTGTCTAGTCACATCAGTGTGTCTAGTCACATCAGTGTGTCTGGTCGCATCAGTGTGTCTGGTCATATCAGTGTGTCTGGTCGCATCAGTGTGTCTAATCACATCATTGTGTCGAGTCACATCAGTGTGTCTAATCACATCAGTGTGTCTAGTCGCATCAGTGTGTCTGGTCGCATCAGTGTGTCTCGTCACATCAGTGTGTCTCGTCACATCAGTGTGTCTAGTCACATCAGTGTGTCTAGTCACATCAGTGTGTCTAGTCACATCAGTGTGTCTAGTCACATCAGTGTGTCTGGTCGCATCAGTGTGTCTCGTCACATCAGTGTGTCTGGTCGCATCAGTGTGTCTAGTCACATCAGTGTGTCTCGTCACGTCAGTGTGTCTAGTCACATCAGTGTGTCTGGTCGCATCAGTGTGTCTGGTCATATCAGTGTGTCTGGTCGCATCAGTGTGTCTCGTCACATCAGTGTGTCTCGTCACATCAGTGTGTCTAGTCACATCAGTGTGTCTAGTCACATCAGTGTGTCTAGTCACATCAGTGTGTCTAGTCACATCAGTGTGTCTAGTCACATCAGTGTGTCTGGTCGCATCAGTGTGTCTCGTCACATCAGTGTGTCTGGTCGCATCAGTGTGTCTAGTCACATCAGTGTGTCTAGTCACATCAGTGTGTCGAGTCACATCAGTGTGATTTATTGAAACCGTTTCAGTGAATAACCTGAAAATATTAAAATAAGAACATGCATATTCATTTTGTGAAATATGTTGTTTAGGAAAATTAGGTATCTATAAATCTTTTATGCATATGTTAGCCTTTAAATAATGCCAACAAAACAGAAAAAATAAATGCCGCATTTTAAATTTAAATGTGTACAAAATATGCAGCCAACAACACCTGGCACATTTGCCGCGGAGCTTTTCCAGGTCTTTCATTGGCCATTCAGTGTCACCACGTGACGCGTTTGTTGATAGATTTGTTTGTACAATTTGTATGCCGTTAGGGAGTGATGTACACGCGACACCCACCCAACGTAACCATCTAGAGATGACTTCAACCTGCCCCCTCCCCCGCCCAATCTACTTACGTTCCAGAGAAGTACAGCCTTTGTGCCTCAGGCCTCGGGTCTGTCCATGGTATCAGGGTAATTTATCCTTCTCATCCCCGGCAAATATCACCATGGATTTGAAGGAACTCGGCACCCCGGTTGTGGGTCAGTTTTGACAGAAGACGCTTGTATTTTGATCGCCCATTTTATACCGAAAGCAATACGTTCTCAGAATAGTTGGATAGTCATGGACAGAGTTCGTACAAAGTCCTGGAAATCCTGGAAAAGTCCTGGAAATTGATAACGCAGAAAAAAGTCCTAGAAATCGATGAAAAGTCCTAAAAATTTTAAAATAATGAAATAATGATATATTTTTCAAATTCCACTTAAATTTTTTGAATTTCGGTCGCTTCTCTACGCTGTTGTAGAGGTCATTTTTTGGAGAATTTGGTACTTTGTTCATGTGTATGTTCCTGCACAATCGATAGCAATAAATGTGAAATGTCAACCTTTACAAAAGACCAAATTGATCCCTTCAGTGAGAACTAATTTAGGGTGGCCACCGACCCTGGAAATCAGGGAATTCAGGGAAAAATAATCAACATTTTCCAGTCAGGGAAAACTCAGGGAATTTGAAAATTCCGGCAAATCTCAGGGAAACTCTGGGGATTTAATTTTTGGAAAATTCCAGACTCTTCATGGTATTTCCACGTAAGTTTTTCTTCTGCAAAATTGGATGGGTTTAGTAAGAGTTGTTGAACATTGTCTGTTTCTAAGTGTTTAAGAGAAATAGTGGGCTAGTGGGAGTCGATGACTGTTGTTTTCAGACCAAAACATTTAAGTTTTAGAATTCTGAAAACCTACGTTGTCAAAATTCATTGTATAGAAAACCTGGAAAACTGAGGGAATTTCGTTTCGGATTCCATGTGGCCACCCTGTAATTATGTCTTGTTCATTCTAGATAAAGAGTACCAGAATTGCATTTTATATCCACTGTTTACTCGAGTAAATGCTTTGTGTATGACTTGCTGCATTTCCGCTTCAGTTTATTGTGAGCTAAAATATTGTTTTGACTGTGAAGGAGCTTGAATGGTTACTCCAATGGGAATTTATCAGTATACTTTGTGACCAAATTGTACAGCAGATTTTCAATGTTTTCCATGTCATTGTGTTAAAAGGGTATTAGGACAATGCTGACATTGGCAGCGAATAAGTTGATGATTTTGCAAAGATAAGTGTTCGTGCTTCCCCACACAGTGCGATGCTAAGTCGCAGCAAAATCTGTCACGATATCGTCTTTTAAAGTCTAAAATATTAGATTTGTTGTAGGGGCTGCCATAAAAGTAACAAGCTGTTGAAATGATGAATGACTATATTGGCTACATAATTTATTTCGAACACCCATGTCCGGTGTGTGTAAACCGCTGTCTTCTCAATGACATATGCCAATAATGCTCCCCCTGGGGATTCGAACTAGAATGGCCCATTTCAGTATAATGTGGCAGGGTAGTCCCGATATAGCGCTTTCGCAGCTCAAAGGGTATTAAAACACCAATAAATAAAATACATACGATGTAATAATAATATGATATGCTTCGCGCTTCGGGGCTATGCGAACAGTTAAACAACACACTTTATCCCATTGTGATTCGGATATCGCTAAGGTTTTAGGGTCACGTTCTCGGGATCATTCAGAAAGTTTTTATGCAAAGAGATGAAACCTTGGAAGCTGATTTTTACGAAACTGATCCATTTGCAGCAGCAAAATTGCTCTCTGCATTCTAGTAATTAAAATGAGTTGACAAGTAGCACCGTGACCTTTCTCTTTATTCCTACTCCATAGAATTATTTTTTAATGTTTATTTATGATTCATAAACAAATGAGGTTATATTAATGCATATAAGATTATAAGACAACTGCGTTTATCGTCCGAACGGCAGCTCGATGGTACCTGAGAACCTTGAATGTAACTTTTGCTTTTCTGTTATGAATTGATACAAGAATTTGAATTGTTAGCTATATATAGCTCTATGGAAGCTGTATACGATGAGTCTTGGCTGAGTAGGAAGTTTTTATAAAATATGATACATGATTTTTGTTGTTTTTCCACATTTGTGACATAGACAAGGTTTACGTATTTAGAGTTCTAAAAACAGTCTTGGGAAAGTCCTGGAAATTGGATTGCATAAGTCCTGGAAAAGTCCCGAAAATTGGCCAGCTCAATGTTGTACGAACTTAGCCTTGAGGGCATGACTTCCGCGGAGCTGTGCTAAAGTGGTCCTGTTTGCGGCTAGGTGCTGACAGTGTTCTTGGCGTTCGAGAGCACATGTAGAAGAGGCTAGAGAAAGAGTGGTCGTATTGATGAGATGGTCCTGTTTGTGGGGTGGTCTGTCCAGGAGATGAGGTGGTCCTGTTTGTGGGGTGGTCTGTCCAGGGGATGAGGTGGTCCTGTTTGTGGGGTGGTCTGTCCAGGAGATGAGGTGGTCCTGTTTGTGGGGTGGTCTGTCCAGGAGATGAGGTGGTCCTGTTTGTGGGGTGGTCTGTCCAGGAGATGAGGTGGTCCTGTTTGTGGGGTGGGCTGTCCAGGAGATGAGGTGGTCCTGTTTGTGGGGTGGTCTGTCCAGGAGATGAGGTGGTCCTGTTTGTGGTGTGGTCTGTTCAGGAGATGAGGTGGTCCTGTTTGTGGGTTGGTCTGTCCAGGAGATGAAGTGGTCCTGTTTGTGGGGTGGTCTGTCCAGGAGATGAGGTGGTCCTATTTGTGGGGTGGTCTGTCCAGGAGATTTGCAATGTACGTAGAACAGACGGCATAACAGTGTGGTTGTGTCGCATGTGAAGCAGCTGTTGGGCGTTAAAATGTTACCTGCAGTTTTGTGTATTTTGGCCTTGTCATTAGCTTCAGTCCGGATAAGATTTCTAATTACAATTTTACCTTTGTAAATTGTTGATCATTTTAGCAATAAATTTCAAGCACAAGCATGTTGGTCTTTTCTTCTCTTCCATAGTTAATATTATTATTGCTTTAATTATTAATATTATTTTGATGTATTTTGGAGTAAATTAACCCAGCAATGTCGCCAATAGTGATAAGACATGTCAGAGGCACGCTTAGCGCGCACTAAACAACAGAAACAACTCCACGTGTTGTTATTTGTTTAATAAACTTTTTGAAGGGTAATTCCAACAACACTAACTACGTCATGAAGGGAAATCCAACAACACTAACTACTAGAGGTGTGACGGTTCGTACCGAAAACCGAGAAAAGGCTTCGGTTCGTTTCGAACCGAAAAGCCCAATCCCGGTTTCGGTTCGGTTTTTTTTGCTATTTATAACAAGATAATGCATTAATTTGGTAATGTTATTTTAGCTCTTTTAGTATAGTTTAGTTTTAATATATATATCACATCGGACAAATCAACAAACATATTTCACACACGTTTTTTGGAACCTATGACGAATTCCATGCGTTTATTATGGCTACATGTGAGTCTGTCAGTCAATAACAATGTAAATTCTTGTGTAAGTAAGCTTTGAGGTAATAAATATAAAACATTACCGTCAGGGTACGCGCTGGGTTCTCAGGAAAGTGAGTCAAAGAAGGAAAGTGTGACTCAGTTGGGTCCAGAAAAACTCGGTGGGTTCCGAAAAAGTGAGTCAATTCGTAAAAAATGCCCACAAAGTGGACAAAAACTCCGCCAACGCGAACCCTGATTACCGTTATATGTTAAGTTTTGTATCTGTTCAAAGGTAAAAAGAAATATCGGATTATCGGATTAAGTGCAGGCAATTATAAATAAATAAAAATAAATAAACACCCATATATAGATCAGGGCTGGTATGACTTAAATCAGTGATTTAAATCAGTGATTTAATTCGCGATTTAAATCACTATAAAAAAGTAAAAAAAGTCACGATTTTGACTTTTTTTGTTCCAGAGTAATATTTGTCAGTAAAATGCCAGAACAAGCCCCTTGAGTGTACACAGTGAAGATGCATTGTTAGGTTATTAACGACTTAAGCTGCTCATGCGACGCAGTCACCCACACCCCACACCTTTTGTGCCTTATGTACACACTGAGTTAACGGTATTTCTCCATTGTGGTGCCCGTACTAATTTCCAAACAGTTGCTTGCTGATAGCAAGACTGCTTAATAGATAACAGCGCCAAGACTATTGTCTTATACAAATAAGCCCTGTCAATAGAAGTACTCCCGTTATGAGTCACTATCATTGTTGATTTTAAAGTCAAAGAGTAATTAACCCAGCAGATTTGTGGTGCACTAAATCTGAAAAACAAAAATGACTGGTAGACGTCTAGCTCCCTTATATAAAGATATTTCGACAGAGATGCGACAAATAGTTGAAACGTAAAAGCTATTTGCAAATGTTCAGTTATTCGATGTAATATTGCTGAGAACTGCAGTGGCATTAGACTAATAAATAGTGAAAAATCAGTTCTGTATATTTTTAAATGTTCTGTGACTTTTTTGGTGATTTAAATAAAAAAGTCAATTTAAATCAAAGAAGTAAAAAATCATCACTTTAAAAAAAATCATGATTTCTACCAGCCCTGAGATATATATATATATATATGTTACAGGGTATCTTTAATTTCCGGGTAAGTATACTTGCCCTGACATGATCAGGGTAAGTATACTTACACTGAAAATTTTCAGTGTAAGTATACTTACACTGAAAATTAGGCGTGAAAAAATTAAAGATACCCTGAAATGAATGTTAACCATGGAGATGAGCAAATATTGACCACCAAGAGTGTTTTCAACTTTTATTAACCAAGCCGTCTTTGTCGGACTGGGTAGTCGTATCACTATAGGGGGCTTGGGTGTGTGCCTATGTGCGTATGTTCAACTTTTTCTTTAAAATGCTACTGCTTCAATCGTTTTGATATTACGCAGGAATGTTCGCTGGGTGGTCCCCCACCTGCTTATTACTTTTTTTGACGATTGACGAAACATTGACAAAATGGCGGCATTTTTGTGCCCATTTTGACCCATTTTTAAAATGCTACTCCTACAGTTTTACACCAATCGTTTAGATGTTACGCAGAGATGTTCCCCAGTGGTTCGCCTACCAGGGTATTTTTTTTCGCAGTTCGCCAAAACCTGCCAAAATGGCAGAACTTTGAAGTTTGGCAAAAACTGGAATAAATGGTAGTAAATAACTGAATTGTCAAACCATTCATTTCTCTCAGGCTTTTTCAAATAGTTATAAAATTTTAATCAAAAGTTTCTTAAGTGCTTCTCCACCTGGACTTTTCTTTTTTTCGCAAATGACAAAAAAATGCCGAAATGATGGACTTTTAAAATTTTTGTAAAATTGTGTAAATGTCGGTACTTCACACCATATTAACGATCGTGAATAACATTTTATTCGATATGAAATCTACCGTTATTAACAAAACATTCACAAAAGTAACAGATGCTTTTCATCAATATAACATTGTTTAACATCTCATGCAATTGCAATTAACTAAGCCCTCCTGTAATTACTTTTACAATCTTAACATCTTATTCAGTTGCAATTATTCAATTGCGCTTGCAACTAATTTTTGTTACCACATGTCAGACTTGAATGGCAGCTCGAGTTACACATTAGATTTGCTTTGCAGCATTTACAACGCTCTGTTCTACAGTTCTACAGAGAAGAAAACGAAAAGTTCAACTCCGGTTCCATTCATTGCAAAGTTATCACAAGCTAGTTATTTAAATTAAATGCCTTCAATGAATCTTCAATTGCAATTATTTACTTGTGATTTAATAATTAAAGACTATAGTACAAAATTCAATTAACAATTGCAATGTGCCTTCAGTAGGTGATAATTACAGATCAGGTGAGGACCTCTCATGTATAATTGCAATTTACAGTAACGTGCCTTCAATGGGTGTTTAGTTACAATAAACAACCTGTGATGTGATAATTACAGCACATGTCCCGACCGTTTAAGCATAATTGCAATTTAAAAGCATTATTGGTGGAATTTGCTTATCACAATGTTTAACATTCATTTCAGGGGGTCTTTAATTTTTTCACGCCTAATTTTCAGTGTAAGTATACTTACACTGAAAATATTCAGTGTAAGTATACTTACCCTGACCATGTCAGGGCAAGTATACTTACACTAGTGTAACTATACTTACCCTGAAATTAAAGATACCCTGTAACATATATATATATATATATATATATATATATATATATATATATATATATATATATATATATATTTTATATTTGAAAAGAAAACTACCGGTTGGTTTTGCTGAACCGAACCGAACCGAAAATTTTTGTTGAACCGAACCGAATCGAACCGAGCCGGAGGTGAACCGTCACACCTCTGCTAAATACGTCATGAAGGGAAATCCCAACAACACTAACTACGTCATGAAGGGAAATCCCAACAACACTAACTACGTCATGAACCACAGAGGGACGTCTCAGCTTCTCGTTCATATTTCTTTTCTCGCGCTTGTAAACAACAGTGCTTTGTCTCTGGGATATTTGTTTCAGTGTTTTGGACACTTATTCTGAAATTTAATCGGATATTTACGGACGTTGCAGAAATGTAAATGTTCTGCTTCGTTTGTGGGTGAAACTATCCCAGATACTCGCTACCTTGGGCTGTATTCCGTGGACTTTGTGCTGTCGAAGCCAGCCGAGATCTAAGTGCCCCTCTACGCCCTTGCAATCGCCTACGGATCGTTCTTTGACTTCCGATACTTGTTATCTAGCGAGTATAGCTAGAGAATTCGGTCTTCTGGTGCGGTGAAGTTGATTTTATCCCCTCGCCAGCCAGGCCAGCCGCCAAGATGGGCATGCATTGTAAGTCTCTTCTCAAGTTTCACACGGGAGATTTGGCCTGGTTTTACTAGTTTCGTGGAAGAGCTACTTCAGCACTGCTAGTCCATACGCACGGGATAATAACGAAGTTAGGAGCCGTTGATCACAACCTAAAAACTGGGTCACTGAGCGCCATATCAGATGCTCTTCCCTAAGAACACAACATGTTCGGGACGGATTTCTGGTTCACTGTTATCCTGGGGACGGATTTCCGGTTCACTGTTATCCTGGGGACGGATTTCTGGTTCACTGTTATCCTCGGGACGGATTTCTGGTTCACTGTTATCCTTGGCACGGATTTCTGGTTCACTGTTATCCTTGGCACGGATTTTTGGTTCACTGTTATCCTTGGCACGGATTTCTGGTTCACTGTTATCCTTGGCACGGATTTCTGGTTCACTGTTATCCTTGGCACGGATTTTTGGTTCACTGTTATCCTTGGCACGGATTTCTGGTTCACTGTTATCCTTGGCACGGATTTCTGGTTCACTGTTATCCTTGGCACGGATTTCTGGTTCACTGTTATCCTTGGCACGGATTTCTGGTTCACTGTTATCCTTGGCACGGATTTCTGGTTCACTGTTATCCTTGGCACGGATTTCTGGTTCACTGTTATCCTCGGGACAGATTTCCGGTTCACTGTTATCCTGGGGACGGATTTCTGGTTCACTGTTATCCTTGGCACGGATTTCTGGTTCACTGTTATCCTTGGCACGGATTTCTGGTTCACTGTTATCCTCGGGACAGATTTCTGGTTCACTGTTTCCACTTTTCACGGTCTACTAATGTGCATCACACATATTTTATCCTTTTGCCTTCGGAAACACGGCGTTTTATGGCCTATCCGGTGTAATTTGTGTTTTCATATCAAATTGGCTTGTGAAGGTCACGTGACTTAGTTACCACAACATAAACAAACAGCTGTCATGCCAGTTTTGCATTGCGAGTTTTTGCGTTACAGTTTTGCCCGTGCGTTGAGTAACAGTGAGCTTGAGATGTTATAACATACTTTTGACCCCCCCCCCCCCCCCCAACCACTCGGTGACTCACCCCCTGGGGCGAAAGCCTCGTTTGAACATTTCTGTGCGTACAACTGAGTGCCTGTGACACGAAAGGTCTTTTGTATGCTCATGTATGTTATGGTCTGCGCTGATTTCTGGTTGCAATCATTTCGCTATGTGGGCCCAGCGTGCGGCCACAGAATGTCACGTCTCCACGCCTCATGTCCTAAGTGCAGAGAGAAAGCGAATGAAGTATTGCCTCCGTCTACGCCTGACAGGACGTTTGATTAGTGTCGTCACCTTTTCACGGGGGAGGACATTAAGAATATCTTCAGTTCGAAGACAGAGGATCACGCGGAAAGGCTGTGAACAGGAATCACGCCTATGATCGTGTCTCTACATGCAGACTGCTGGAAATCAAAACGAGGCGGTGCGTCACACGTGACCAGTCATGAAGACACGGATGTGGGTCTCATCGATGCTGATGCACGCAAGCTCGGAGAGTGGTCGCTCGCTCAACATCCTCGCATTTCAGGACTTCGCGTTAGTCGGGCTGCGTTGTCATGCCAGCACTGTGACCTGACGACGCATCTTTGGAGGATAACCCAATACACTCCGATGAAGGATAAATTCGTGCAACAGGCGTTCCGCCAGCCGCGTCCCAAAAAGCCATCACACCAGGCGAAACGCCGAGCAGCTCAGGGATCCAAGCAGCTGCCCAGAGCCAACAGGTCGCGCTAAGACGACACGCCCAAACCGCAGGGAATCAATGAGAGCAGGTGGAAATCACGGTTTCTGTCACGCAGGGGTGCAGTCAGATACGGCGAACAGACTAAAACTTTCTGTTACAACACTGTAACGGTGTCCAGGGTTGTATTTTAGAAGTTTTAGAACGAGACCGCGACATGTGTTTTGGTCATTCATGCGTAAGACTTCAACACATATTTAACCATTAAGGGGCCACGTGTTAATATAGTTAAGTCAAGTTTGTTTATGAGGCAAACACGTGTATCTTTGGGCTTGCGAAAAGCCAAAGTGGGTGAGTAAGATTATTTATTAGTGGTCTGTATCGCTAATTAATGGTTAATTATTTGTTAACTAAAGGTAAATTTCGACGATGTTTCTTTTTCTTTAATTATTATTATTGTTATTATTTGCTACTTAATGATTTTTTGTATTTGTTTCAGACAAGCCGTTATGAAACGAAATAAATGGTTAAACAGTGTTTTCGACCTTTCTCCCCCCCCCCTTCCCCCTGCAACAGTTGTCGACTTTGGCTTTTCCCAAGCCCAAAGATATAAATAAAACAAGCAAGAAACCACTCACAGTAATCCATTCAAAAATCTGAGAACACATTTGTTGTTAAATAAAACAACATGTGTTCTTAATTTTGTGTTATCATAAAGTAACTAGAGCGGTGTACCATGGAGCTAATGGCCCATCGGTCTGTGCTTTTCAAGGTTTTCTTTGTTGAACGTATTTTAGCGAATTTAAACGTCAGTTTTCACAGTGTCTAGTAATAACGTCACTCCGCCTGAATATGTTTAATATTTTTTCATGGGTTACTGTGAGTGGTTTCTTGCTTGTTTTATTTATAAAATGGTTAGTTACCTCTAATGGTTATAAGGTGCTCCAATGCCCCCCTCGAACTTTAATTTCACATCTTTAAATATATGACGTATATATATGACCATCTACGAGGTCATGGAATGCTATTGTCGTATTATAGCTCTAAGCAGCTCTGGCTATTGATTTTTTTCGCCGCATACTTGATTAGGCTGCCAAGATGTGCTATATATAGGAGCCATGTTGTATCGATTAGCATTGTTTGCAGAAGCAATTTTCGGTATTAAATTGGGTCGTCTGATATCTTGTGTTATGAGGAGCAGCTCACCATTTTGCCAACGAAATGCCTCCCCCTTCTCCCACCGAGGTGCGTCATCTGATACGCAGTTATGAAGAATGCCTTCCTAGTGCTATTTGGCCGATGGGAATGTGCGAAGACAAAGTAGTCTATCATGGCTATAACTACACTTAGGGTACAGACCGTTACAGTTGCCTTGGGTAAAAGGGTTAGAGTTGTGTTTATAGTCGGACCTACCGTAAATAGCGTGGGGGGGGGGGCGTGTGGAGGATGATGGTTAGCAAAAAAAAAAAAAAATCCCGACCACCTTCAAGACGTGGATTAAAAGATGTAAAGTAAGAACCGTTTGTCGTGACCCCTTCCACATTCAGGTAAAAAGACGTACGGTAAAACCTGCCTGTCTTGACCACCTTCCAGACCCGGATAAAAATGTAACGTACAGTAAAACTGCTATAGTGACCAACTTCAGATCTGGATAAGAGGGGCCTACAGTAACACCCGTTTTAGCGACCACCTTCCAGACTCCGATGAAAAGATGCTCATTTATATCTGTTTTAGTGACCACCATCTGTTTGGTTTATTTTGAGTTTCTTTTACAATGAATGAAGGTTACGTTTGCAGAAATGAATATTTCATTTCAGTTTGGGGGGAGGGGTCATGGGTTTAGTCGGGGAGACATTTGTTTTTGTTCACAAAAACAAGAAACTAAGTAGGTATCGATTGAAAGTGTGTAATTTAAGCGTGCACTCTTATGTTTTGTGTGCACTTGCCGCTGTAGTTATTTAAGAGTTCAGTTTTTAGTTTTGATGACATATGTAGTATTTTGTCAAGGTCATTAGAGTCGTATGCGTATCCAGCTCATTAAACAAAACGTATCTAACATAGCGAGTAAATATGAACAGTAGCGCATTACACTAACACAGTGTCAACATTAAGTCGTAAAGTGCCATGTCAGTCATAGCTCGTGAGGAAGACCTCACCTGTGGAGATAAATTTTTTGACTTTCCCGATGATGGTGGGTTTAGTTTATTTGACAGTACATAACAAAGCGATCAATCAATTTAACTGAGAAATCCTATGAAACGGAAAAGTTTAAGATCTTTTCAAGGAGGACCAAAAAGTGTATGGGTTCCTTTGAAACTTTACTCTTTTCTCAGAACAAGATTGAAAGCTTGATGTGTTCTCGTGCCCAGTTTTGTCTCTTCTTTGATGACTACATTGATGGGTATATCGAGTTTCTCAACTCAGTGGACTTCGATATAACTGCTTCAGATAAGGAATATCTTGTCGACATTGGATTAAAAGGTGATTCTTCCTTTCCAAGATTCATGCAAAAATAGCCAAGTTGCTTAAGACCGAAAAAGAAGCGTCTGCTCTTGGTGCTGGTGCACCTCAAGCGCCAACGTTTGCTCTTGGTGCTGGTGTACCTTCAGTTGTACCTTGTGTTCTTGATGTTAGTACATCAGCAATTGCTTCTTCTGTCTGTCACGGCTTATTCTGCTGGATTGAATCTTGGTGCAAACATTCCTGCAGTTAAACCTCACGGTAATCAGTCTTCTGTTGAATCTCTTTGAGGCGCTGGTGTATCTCATTTGGAGCCAGTAAATATTACTGGACTGCCAGTTGGTTCCAGTCAAGGCACTCGTCCACCTTTAATTAGTCCTATCCCTCGCGCTGGTCCACCTCAAGTCAGGACTACTCGGGGATCTGGCCTCCCACCAGTCAACACCTTTCAAGGTACTGGTATGTCTCCAGTTGGGTCAGTACAAGGAGCTCACTCTTTTCAACTATATCTAGAATTGGAAGCCATCAGCAACACCGAGAAATGCTCGCAGTTTATTAACCGTCATGGTGGTTTCGTCATTGATCCATCGCAGGAAGTTCTTAGCACTCTTTGTGGACAGTTGTCTCTCTCACGTGGTCCTTCGATTTTCATTGGTGATGTGCTTTCATTTAAGGTGTCTGGGAGATGACGCCAAGGCTTGTGTTGAGTGTTTCGTAAGTTTAGGTACATCCGAGGCATTCGTCGCCAAATTCAAGCATCTGGACCAAAGATTTGAGAATTCCTTTACTGTCAGCGAAACTTATCGCGATAAGCTTCAAGACTAGCCAAAGCTTCAGAATCGACATTTGTGTTCGAAATTTGGTTGATTTTCTACTTCAACTTGATGTATGCATGCAGTCCATTCATGGTCTCAAGCTCTTGGATGACCCCAGGAAAATAAAAAATGCTTTTGAGGCTTCCCGATTGGTTAGTTCAGCGCTGTAAGCGGGTCATCAACGACTGGACTGTTGAGAAGGGAGTTTTTCCAAATTTATCTACTTTTGTCAAATTTCTCTGTGAAAAATCTGAGATCCCGAATGAGCCATTCACATCCGTGAGCGTCGATCAAAGGTCTGAGGATTATAAAACGCATGATCGTGAAACTTCGTACAAGGTTCCTCAAAGGATGCTTTGGATTCTAAGAAGTCCCAAGTTTGTCTCATTTGCAAGAAAACTCATTGGTTGGTCAAGTGCAAGTCCTCCGTGCTTCAGTTCGAAACTGACTCACGGTCCTTTTGTTTTCAAACAGGTTGTGGTAGTTTTGCTTGTCCCCTGGTCATATATCAAAGAAATGTAAACGCAAGGTGACATGTGATACCTATGCATGAAAGTGTTCAATAGTATCTTAAAGGAAAGTCTATGGGCAAGGCGTCTGGTTTGCAGGTGAATACTCGTTCATCGTTCATTCCAACACCTAGTGTAGTGACTTCTACTGTTTCAGCGAGCTTGAGTGCAATGATAGTTCCTGTTTTTCTCAGTCACAGAGACACCTTGTGAAGAAAGGTTGGTTTATGCGCTCTTGGATACGCAACCTGACACTTCGTTTGTTTTAGAAGTACATGTTCGGCTTTAAAACTATCAGGCCCTCAAGTCAAATTGCCGCTCTCAACACTGTTTGCAGAGAACAAAAAGATGTCGAGCCGAAAGATGAGTGGGCTTGTAGTTTGTGGTTTCGATAGCGATGTACGAGTTCAGTTGCCTTCAATATACACTCGAAATGTCCCGCCAGCCGATTGATCCCATATTCCTACAGCGGCTATGGCCGGTAAGTGGCCTCATTTACAGCGCATTCAGAATTCGTTGGTGCCTGTTGTTGATGTCGAGATAGGTCTCCTGATCGGATATAGTTGTACTCGCGCTAGCACCAAAGGATTGTTTGTTTTTTTTTGTTTGGTGTTTTACGTCCCATTCACCAACTAGGATGGGTATATTAGGATGCACGTGCTAAAGAAATAAGTTTGAGAAAAAGAAGGAAGAATGAACAAATAGTAAAAGGAGAAACACGCAACAACGCCGTACGTGTATTCATAAGATTCCCCCATCCCACCAAGGGAAGATATTGTGTCCGAGTCTGGTACTCCCTATGCCCAACGTACTGAATTCGGCTGGGATATCGTTGGTGTTGTGGATTGCAATGGTCAAGAGGATGACAATTGGCTTTAATCACAGGGTAGTGTGTTTTCAGGCAGGGTCTAAGTCTGTTCAAGTGGTTCTAAGAACGCAATTGAAAGAGACTTTGGCCTCACGACATTATTGCTGTGTTGGAGTCTTGATTTTAAAGACTCGTCTACGTCAGAAGTCTGTCACGATTACAATGCGAAGTCAAGACACTGATGGTCATTACGTGATGCTCTTAAGGTTTCGAGATAAATCGCCGGATCTGATCAACAATCGTTCCATTGCGGAGAAAAGACTAAATCAACTTAAGTCTGATCGCGATCCAGTTGATAAGTCAGAGTATATTGGCTTTACTTCGTACATGTTGTCAAAAGGCTATGCTGAGCCTGTTTTATCCTCTGATCTGAGTTAAGAGAAGGCTTGGTACATACCGCATCATCGTGTTTTCAACAGCCAAAAGATCAAGCTTCGTGTAGTATTTGATTGCTATGCTCGATATCAGGACAAGTGTCTAAATGACGCCTTGCTGCAAGGACCCAATTTGATCAATTCATTGCTTGGCTTTCTGTTGAGGTTTAGAAAGGAAAGGATTGCGTTCAGTTGTGACATAACAAAAATGTTCTACCAGTTAAGATTCCAGTTTCACAGCGAGATTATATCCGTTTTCTGTGGTGGTCCAAAGGTGACACTACTAAGAAACCAGGCGTATATCGAATGTGTGTTCACATATGTGGCTCTTCGAGCAGACCGTCGTACAGTAGTTTCGGTCTGAAGCAGGTTGCTATAGACTACGAGCCACAGTTTGGCAGTGATGTTCGTGATTTCCTGCACAATCAGTTCTGTGTAGACGCGGGGTTGATGTCTGTAAGTGACGAAGAAGCCGCTGTTAGTCTTATTCAGCGTACAGTTCAGTGATGTGCAAAGGGAAAATTAGTCTCTACAAGTTTGTGTCTAACTCCAAAGTTCTAAAGTCAGTCCCGAAGCAAGCGCAGGTGGCAAAATTGATTTGAAGTTCGAAGAGATCCCTGTTGAGCGTGCCCTTGGCATGGAATGGTGTGTTCCGTTGGACGTTTTTAAGTTCAAAGCAGCGATTAAGCAGCGTCCTGTGACTAGAACAGGTTTTTTAGTATCAGTTTCATCAATATGTGATCCTCTTGGGTTTATCGCCCCTTACACGCATATAGGGAAGAAAATTCTTCAACATTTTGCATTGAAAATTTAGATGGGATGATGAGGTCTCAGATTAAACTGCCTCTTAGTTTCAACAATGGTTATCCAATCTCAAGGAGATAGAAAATATTGAAATCCAACGTTGTGTCAAACCAAAGGATTTTGTGGTGAGGTCTGTGGAGTTTCACCATTCCAGTGATGCTTCATCTACTTGTTCTGGGTCTCGCAGTTATCTGCGGTTGTTGCATGAGAACAACCGACCCTTTGCCTCGTTAATGATGGGTAAATCTTGAGTTGCACCAATCAAACCCTTGACTCTTCCTATGCTAGAGTTGGCTGCTGCCGTTCTTGCTGTAAAGATGGCACAGCTGTTAGAGTTGGAGTTTTAGTACCAGAACCCAAAGCATTTCTTTTTATACAGACAGCTAGATTGTGCCAGGTTACATAGCGAACAGAGCCTCACGCTTTTATGTTTTGTCGCAAATCGTGTCGGTTTTATCCACTCGTACACATACGACGAGCAGTGGTACCATGTGTCTGGTGCATTAAATGTAGCCTACTTGGCTTCGAGGGGTTGCTTTCCCGAGGACTTGCAGAAATACAAATGGTTTCGTGGTCCAGAGTTTCTTTTGGAAAGCACGATCCCCCCAAATTTCAGTCAGATGTAGAGGTTTCTGAGACCGATCCAGAGGTTAAAAGATCCTAAAGAGGTTAGCAACACCCCCAGTGAGTTTGATGTTTCAAGATTCAATCACAAACCGTCATGTATTCGTTTGTTGTTGCCTTGAAACATGTGTGGCGTCGTTCTCTGTTGAGTTCTTCGAAAGGCAGTCGACCGGGAAGAGTTGGAAATCGAAATTGTCCAGCCGTTTCTTTGTACGAGTGATATGCAAGCTGTGAAGCTGGTGCAGAGTTGTGCATTTCCACAGGAGATTGCATCTATTTCAAGTTCTGGTCAGGTCAAGTCCTCTGGTTCTTTGAGGAAATTAGACTCCTATTTAAACAATGATATTCTTCGAGTCGGTGGTCGTTTACGCCTTACAGATCTACCCGAATGTAGGATGCAGCCACTTCTTTTGCCGAAGTCATCTCATGTCACTGATCTTGTTATATATCACTGTCACAAGCCGGTTTGCCATAAATGTAGAGATATAATGAATGAAGTGAGAACTCATGGATTTTGGATCGTCACCAGCCTCGGTGGCCTAGTGGTTAGTATCCATCTCGAGATTGGAAGATCGTGGGTTCAAACCCCGGTTGGGTCATACCTGAGACTTCATAATTGGGACTCCTCTTTGCTACCCTGTGAGGCACTCCACATGTAGGGGTTAGAAGGAGGGATGGAATGCCCCATTTCAGTATAATGTTGTGGGGGGGGGGGGGTCCCGACTTGACCATAGCAGTTGAAAGGTATCTAAGGAACAATACCATACAATACAAATTTTGATAGTCGGTGGCAGATGGGTGGTGCGTAGGTTCATCTTTCATTGGTGACTTTCAGGCGACTAATATTTTATGGAGAAACTCAGAAGATGGCTGACTGATTTGTCTTCGGATCGTGTGCAGTGTAGTCCTCCATTGACGTTCTGTGGAGTTGATTATTGTGAACCCTTTCTTGTCAAGGAAAAGCGGAAGGAAGTTAAACGTTGGTGCTGTGTTTGTACTTGTCTCTCTTGCCGCGCAATGCGTCTTGAGTTTATAAATTCGCTCACAACCAGTTCGTTCATCAACGCTTTGAGACGTTTGATAACGTTGAGAGGTTCTATTTCATTGTTGGGGTCCGACAGAGCTACGACGTTTGTGGGAGCTAAGCGTGAGCTTAGGGAAGCCTTACTTGAAGTCAACGATGAGGAGGTTCTGATGTCTCAAGGTTGTGTGTTCGAGTTTGGGTGGCATGTGGGAGCGAATGATTCGCAGTTTCAGAAGTATTTTGGACACATTACTCTCTCAGCATGGGTCTCAGTTAGACGAGGAGTCTTAGGACTTAGCTTTGTGAGAAGTCTGCCATAATCTGTGGTCACTCTCTTACGTTGGAAAATATCTCATATCCCAGTTTTACTAACCGTTGACACCCAATCACCTTCTACTATGAAGAGTAAAGTAATGCCTCCGCCAGGTAATTTTGCTTGTGTTAATCTGTACTGAGTGAAGCGTTGGACACGTGTTCAGTATTTAGTTGATCAGTTTTGTCGCAAAGAGTATGCGCACATACTCCAGTTTTGCTCAAAGTGGCAAAAGGCCCGACGTGATCTAGTTGTAGGGGACAGTGTGATGATTAAAGACGATCAAGTTCATAGAAACGTTTAAATTGGGTCGAGTGGTTAGTATCCGCAAATCGTCCGACGATCATGTTCAGAGTGCAAAACTCGAGGTTGTAATCTGGACAAATATGGTAAACATGTAAGTCCAGTAACTTACCTGGAAAGACCAGTTCATAAATTGCTTGTACTTGTGATGGCACACGGGTAATGTGTCAGATTTAGTTATTAACAATGTTATATGCTGACACGAGTTAAATGAAGAACAGGGTAGATTCCCGGCCAAGGGAGCCTCTTATTCTAGTGATGTACATGTCTTAGCACAGTTTATCGTTTTCACACGTATCGGTGAAGTGTTATCATTCACGGTGGTAATATGTGTATGTGTATTTCTTGCTTAGCTAGTCAGTTCATGTTTCTCTGTCTACATGTTAATATTGAAAATTATTTTATAATTTTGAGGAGCCATGTAACGGCGTCCAGGCTTGTATTTTAGAAGTTTTAGAATGAAGTCGCGACATGTGTTGTGGTCATTCATGACTTGAATCCATATTTAACCGTCAAGCAGCCCACTTGTTAATATATTTTAAGTCAAGTTTGTTTATGAGGCACACACGTCTATCTTTGGGCTTGGAAAAAGCCAAAGTCGGTGAGTAAGATTATTTATTGGTGGTCTGTATCGCTAATAGATGGTTAATTATTTGTTAACTAATGGTAAATTTCGACGATGTTTTTTCTTTATTTATTATTTTTTTGTTACTTTGTGTTTTTTTTTTTGTTTTTCAGACAAACCTTCGTGAAACGAAATAAATGGTTAAACAGTGTTTTCGACCTTTCTTCGCCTCCCCCCCAATAAACCCCAATTGCAAATTGATCAGACACCTGGGCCGTTTTCGGAGTACTGAAACATTTTTGGGTAGAGTGGAAAGTAGTGGTGGTATTCGAATACCAAAACAGGGTTCGAATATTTGGGAGCAATATTCGAATATTATTCGAATTTTTTTCGAAATTGTGGAATTTTTGCATTTACATCCACATTATTACTTCTACCCCAAAAATGTTACCAGTGATGTGTGGTTGTGTATTATTGTGTAATATGAGGCTGTATTGTCATAAATTATTCAGAAAACAAACAAACATGCAGTGAACATCAAACTTTTATTTCGTTAATTAAGAGATCTTAAAATAACTATTTCAAGTATGTTCAAGCGAAATCAAAGTTTTGAATAACGTCAACAGAAACAAGAGCATCGGAACGCGGCAAATTCCCTCGCCCTACGCAAAATATGCTAAATTTCAACCACAATTTTGACTAAATAAATGAAAAGTCGGTCAAACTAAATACGAGGTGCACAACTACAACACATGAGGGGGTATGGACATCTCGGCCCACTACCAACTCGGCCCATTTTGGACAGCTCAGCCCGAACTTTTTTGGACGACTCGGCCCACTTTTACCGACTCGGCCAATTGTGAAAGACGACTCGGTCCATTTTTTTGCCACTTTACTATTTTTATTTGAGGTTTCGTTGTTGATTTTGATTAGAACTAGCAGCCCTTTTATGACACAGTTATGATTTTTAATACGATTTAATCAAACATTGAAAGACGGGAGACATTTGTTACATGAAATTATGAAAGGCGGGAGATGTTCTTAGGATATGAATTGTTTTTCGCGATGACAGGGATGACTGCAGCCGATGAATACTCTGGTGTTATTGAGCCCAACTGCAATTTTTGCCACCTTCGATAGCATTTCGCATTCTGCATTGTTTTTCACAATGGCAGAAATGACTGAAAGGAGTCTGAATGTCACAAACATCAAATATTACAGCACCCATTTAACACACCATTTTACGGTTTAGGACGCGGATACAAATATCTCTCACCATGCACTTCATGTGTTATGGTGATAATGGGTCATTTTACACACCAAAATTTGCACTTCAACACTCTCTAAACTTGGTTCTTAAAAATTGTAAAAATTGCAGTTAAAATAATGTTGTTCACGTGATCGCGTGCGCTTGTACAGATTACAATTAATTCCCATCACTCTCAACCAAAATAACCGAATTTAATGAGCGATTTGCGATTGATTTTACTCACGAGTGTTATATTGCATATGCAATTAATTGTTCACAACAATAATTGCTATTCATTTCAAAGGTAGCACTCAAGCTCCCTTGATGTGCAATCAAACCTTTGAGCTAACAATCATAGAGCACATAAAGGTGTCAAAGAACTGTTATTGTTTTGAACAAAACATCTTTCATCTTAAAATTGCACAGAGTACATAAGTAAATTATATTTTTTTAAATAAATTGCGTCTGAATAATTCTGTTATTGTCATGAGCAAGAGTTGATCAAAATTGGTGCTGGTAACCTTACTTTTTTTCACAACTAAAATGGTGTGTAGAAATATTTAGTGTTTGGTGCCGACTTTGAAAGGTAGTACCAGCTTGCCCATAGAACGTGGCACTGACTTGTCCAAAAACTACCGATAATGTTTCGTGCCGACTCAGGTGCCGACTTTTCCATACCCCTGGTAAAAAAGTTTGTTTTTCTGTGTATTAATCTCATACTATCATTCACAATTAGAAGTAGTTTGTACTCCTAACAATTAGAAGTAGTTTGTCCTCCTAACACATGCATAATCGACAATGGACAAAGTTCTAACACTTCTTCCATAAATGACACTAAAAAACTCATATATTTAAAGAAAATTTTCCATAAAAACGTTTTTTGCCGAGTCGGTAATTTGGGCCGAGTCGTCTTTCACGAATGGGCCGAGTTGTCCAAAGGTTGGGCAGAGTCGTCTTTCGCGATAGGCCGAGTTTGTGTGGGCCGAGTTAGTATTGTATTGTATTGTATTCTTTAGATCCCTTTCAACTGCTATGGTTATATCGGGATCCCCCTGCCACAGTATACTGAAATGGAGCATTCCAGCCCTCCTTCTAAAACCCTTACATGTGGAGTGCCTCACAGGGTAGCAAGGAGGAATCCCAATTTTAAAGTCTTAGGTATGACTCGACCGGGGTTTGAACCCACGATCTTCCAGTCTCGAGGCGGAGACTCTAACCACAAGGCCACCGAGGCAGGTGCCGAGTTAGTAATGGGGCGAGTTGTCCAAAGACCCATATGAGGAGTAAATCTGTACAGGATTTAAAATATGTGTGCTTACCCGTTCGTCTGTGTTGTGCATACAAGACTTAGATCATATAGCCTTTATAGTCGAAAAATATCCTAAGTTTCGACCTCAATTTTGGCTAAATAAATGAAAGTCGGACAAACTGAATACAAGGTGCACAACTACAATACAAGACGAGTAAATCTGTATAGGATTTGAAAGGTGTGTGCTTACCCGTTCGGAGGAGTTGTGCATACAAGACCACTACCCAAAAGCGTGACGGACGGACGGACGGACGGCAAGACGGACTAACCAAATCCTGTATCCCCTTCGCCAACAAAGTCGGGCGAGGGGGGATAATAAAGTGTATCACTATAACTATGTAATGCCGAGAAACAAAACCAATCCCTGCTTAGTTTCTGTACAATTTAAAAATTATTTTTTAAAAAGTCCAAAATATTCGAATATCAAAAAATAGGGTTCGAACCCTACTCAAACGAACGAATATTCGAATATTCGAATAATGGTCCCACCACTAGTGGAAAGAGATGAGGCCTACGAAGAAAACGGTAAAATGTAGGGTAATGGTAAAATAATCAAACACCTGTTTAAATTAACTATCCTTCATTAACCATACGGAATTTATTTTTATTGTTTAATAACGAAAAGAGATCAAAGTAGCTTTAAATCATAAATCAGTTGAATTAGGTCAAGCAAAACCTCGATGAAAATTACAAAGGAAAATTAAGGAAAATGAGCATGTCGACGTTATCTGATGATAGTCGTGGCAGCTTTTTCTTCTAACACTGGGAGGCAATGGTACTACGATGGAAAAATGAAACAATACGCCGAATACGCGCACATGAATGTTGTAATCTTCTCTGTAATTTGGTGGCGGAAGCTTCCTCTGTATCATGTTTTCTAACATTTGCTGTACCGGTTTTTTTCGGCTTTGCCTTTTGTTTCTTTCAGTTTTTCTCTGGTCGCGCTCGAACATTCTGAATGTAACATGGCGTGGTGTCGTTTTAGGTGATTAAGTAAATTACTTGTGGCAGCACCGGTCTTTATTTCTGCTAGACATGTTTTGCATACAACTTTTGCTTGTTTTCCATTAACGACTTTAACACCAAAGTGTTTTGAAATTGGCGACTTAACTTGTTTGTTGTCTACAAATGAAGGCTCCATGTTCCCGCCTTACAAAGGGAATATATGCGATCGACCGCGTGTCCGTCTGTCGGTCTGTCATCAAGAGCTTGTTAACACGATAACTTCAAAACTCCTGCAAGGCTTTTCGTGCAACTTGGTATGTAGCTTATATGGGAACAATCACAGATCGGTATTGTAAATGGGCCAGGTTCGTTCAAGGAAAACGCACAACTGGACTTGGAAAATTTCAGCTCTTGATTGACTATTGATAGCCGTGTTTAACTGATGGGGGCCTGTGGGGAATATTAGGGCTATGCACACTGCTCTAGTTATTCTTGTTCAGTATATACAGTTTCTAAAAGCACTTGTAATAACTATCCATTCATATCATAATTGTCCACGTTTTGCATTTCTGAAACTAAAACTATGGCAGTCGTAAATGTTGCTGCTTATGCAGCCTTGGGATGTTCAACGAATATGATGTGTAAAATAAACACAAAAAATAAACACAATATATTTGCCAAAAAACCGGTTTTTTTATGTTGAACCGCGAACCGTGGTTCACAGTAAAAACCGCGGTGCACCGCTGCACCGGTGAAAACCGCCATCCCTAGTAAAATGGCTGCGTTACGGTTATCCCCTTCATTCCTTAAGCCGTCTCCTCGCCGTTCACTCCACCCCATCCAATCTCCTCGCCTATCCGCTAGGAAGCGAGAAAGACATTGCCTTGCAAACCATGATTCAGGACTTGTTGGACAAAGCAGCCATTGCAGAGGCGCCAGAAAACGAACCAGGGTTTTTACAGCCGTTTGTTTCTTCGGCCAAAAAATCAGGAGGATGGTGACTGATCATCGATCTGTCATCGCTCAACAAGTTATGCAGGTGCCAACATTTCAGATGGGCACGAATCACGTCATCCGCGGCGCAATACGGGCCGGCGTGTGAGCCACATCGACTGACCTCACAGATACGTACATACATACATGTCAATGCATTGCGCAAGCTGGAAATACCTTTGTTTCTGCGTCAACGGAAAAACTGGTTTCTGGCCCTCCCGTTCGGCCTTGCAGTAGCACCCAGGGTGTTCACCGTGGTAATTCCTGTCCTTGAGAAGTGGGGAAGGGGAAAAGACATTATTTTATTCCAGTACAGAGACGACTGGCTCGTCACAGCGCAGTCACGCGAGCTAGTTGCACAGCAAACGCAGACGTTGGTACAAAGGTGCCTGGATATCGTCCTGAAAGTAAATCTCGCTAAGTCAGGTACAGCGGTGCTAGGATGTCGGCCTGAAAATATATCTCGCTAAGTCAGAGCTCTTGCCAACGCAAGTATCACATTTCTTGGAGACGTATTCGACTTTCAGGGGGCGCTGTGTTTCCCGACTGAAGACAGAGCGGACAGGATTACACAGAAATACACGTGATTCTTCGGGGAACCGCTGGACAGACTGAAAGCCTGTTGGGCCTGCTCACATCCACAGCAAAAGCATTTCCTATAGGCCGTTTCTATTTTCGCGCGTTTCGGGTACTGGTTCGACGACTACTGTTTCATGGTTGCGCCCCAGGACGCGGACAACAATCGCAGATCTCCACTGGTGGAGCGATCGCAGCATCCTTGATGATGGGGACGCCTTTCGCCAACCCGGTGCCCGATTGACAAGTGCAGACAGACGCCTCGGCGACTGGCTGGGGTGCCTCTCGATGGACAAACCTGGCGAGTGGAGCGACGACATGCTGAATGCAGAAATCAGTATCAAAGAGATGTGGGCTGTCAAGCAAACCTGCCAACTGCTGCGCCAGAGATTGCGCAGCCACACGACACTGTTTCTCATCGAGAACTACAACATTACTTATCTAAAGAAACAGGGGCTTCACAATGTGTTAGTTGACCTGACTTCTAAACTGATCGACGGAATGGACGGTTTCACGCCAAACGTTTCAGTGGATACAATGCTAGTCTCCATGGGGGCCAATGTAGGACTTGTTTGCGAACAGCCCGACAGCCTAACTCACCCGGTATGAGTCACCGTGCCCGGGCAATCAAGCAGAGGGGATCGATGCACTATAGCGGGATTGACCAGACGAAATATTATTTGTTTCCACCGACAGCACAACTGGCACAAACAACTCAGAAAATACAACAACAGCCCAAGTGGAGCACGTTTTTTGTTTCTCTCCACCCGCCGGATCCGAAGTGGTTTTCCCTCCTACTGCAATATCCCTGTGTGCGCCAGACAGCAATTATTGTCACGCCAGGGATGTTGCGCCAGTCTCATTCGAATTATGTCCATCTAAAGCACCACCTGTTCCGCCTATAGCTTTGGTGCATCGGCATCCCATAGTAAAGTCGCTGTTTTGTCACCATGCCCGGACAATCAAGCAGAGGGGAGTGATGCACTACAGTGGGATTGGCCAGACGAAATATGGTTTCTGCTTCCACCGACAGCACTGCTGGTACAAACAACTCAGAAAATACAACAACAGTCCAAGTGCAGAATGCTGTTAGTTGCGCCCCATCCGCCGGAGCCGAAGTGGTTTTCCCTGCTACTGCATCTGTTCCGCCTATGGCTTTAGTGCATCGGCAGTCCGTAGCGAAGTCGCTGTTGTTTTCAGAGAAAGTGTCATCACGGCTGGACAAGATACTTGTGGACTCCACGGCCACTGCCTACTTGTTGCAATGAAAGTGGTTTGAGTTGTTCTGTTCGCCGCAATATCCCCAGTGATAGCCGATTTTTTCATCTATATGTTCGAGGAACATATGCTGCCAGTGCTCACTATTCAGGGCTACAGATCAGCTATTTAAAGTTTTCAGGTTCGACGCTGGCTCCGATAAGCATTTCACGCAATTACTGCCAAACGCCAGGTTGCGCTCCGAACGGTGATTCAGTGGGACATGTGGTGCTGAATTTTCACAGAAAGTCTCATTCCTGAACGTGAAAGTTCTGGCACAGAAAGAGTCAACTCTATAAGTGCACATTTCTGCTAATGCTGGAAGGGGCGGGGACGTGCTCCGAATAACAAGATGCTGCGCTGCCAAAACAGCTGGGGAAAAACTCACGCTGGTTCCGCGGGTGGTGTTTCTCAGCAAAACCCAGCTCGTCACCAGTGCTGCTTAGGCGTGAAAGACATTTCCATCACAGCTGTCAACGATGTCCATTCGCCTGACGATGTCGCAGAAAGTCCAGTACGAACACTTCGCTGCTATCTAGAGGCGTCCAAGAAGGGTCGACATCCTGATCAGAAACGCTTGGTGATTTCTTATTGCCTGGGCGTTATCATGACAAGGGACACAGTGTCAAATTACATAAAACAGACTATTGTCATGGTTCGAGTTAAGTGAGATGCCAAGAAATAATGTCGGGCATTGGTAATGGCGCGATGAGTCGCTCACCCGACATTCGGACATTGCAGTGCGAACTTTTTGCGTGGGGGCTTGAACCTTGTCAAGAATACTTTATTTTGTTATGCCAAGTTTTTATACAAGAATGTTACATAGGCGGTCGGGGTGCTTCGTTGCGCGAGCACCTGTCGCCTCGAGTTGTTCGATAAAGGCAAGATGCAAGAAATTTTTATTGGCTGTGATCGTTTTCATAGGATGCCAGTATTAGGTTCAATAACTTAGCTTTGTCATTGTGGGCAGACAAGGTGCTCGTAAATGGATTGATACCATGGGGAGGTACATTAGCAAATGATCGCCGAATATGTTCACTCAAGGTCATGGTCCTGGGGGGGGGGGGGCGCAGCATTGGTTCGCATGACCAATCAAAAGTTTTGGCATTGTCAGAGACACCCACCTCCAGTTCGACGTATATTATTATTGGCGATATTTCTGGTTTAATCATTAAAAGTTACGTTTTACGAAATTAAAACGCAGTGTTATTGGAGATAAACTTTAGCAATGACGCCAATAAGCTTACGGCAACCCGGGCCAACCTTCCAGCCCCTGTCTTTGACAGTTGGCAGTGCTTGGTTGCGGTGCTCAAAGTAATATGAATGAGAGGCTGATATGGCACCTGTTTGGTTGATGACGTAGGCTAGTGTTGTTGTGATTTCCCTTTTAAAGGTAGATAAATAAATAACACGGATTATTGGCGCCATTGCTGAAGTTATCTCCAACTACACATAAAAATGCGTTTTAATTTCTTAAAACGCCACTTTTAATGTATTTTGGAGTAAACTTAAGCCAACAATGTCGCCAATGATAATAGGTGGTGGGTGTCTTTGTCAATGCCAAAAAACGAACCAATCTTCCGCGAAGCCCTGCCTGACAGTATTATGCATTTGTATTCAGTATTGTTATTTTAAATCTTTTATTTCTTTTCAGTATTGTTGTTACAATTTTCCTGTTTACTTTGTAGCCCCTTGAGCTAATGTTGAGAAGGGGCTTTAGAAATGTAGCAATTAATAATAGACAAATCTACAGACATAGGCAAATCCACAAAACATGGGTGAATGCACAGAGATACGCCAATTCACTGACATAGGCAAATCTACCGAGATACGCAAATCCATAGACATGGCAAACCGACAGACGTGGGCAAAATCACAGACATAGGCAAATCCACAAGACATGGATGAATCCACAGAGATACGCCAATCCACTGACATAGGCAAATCTACCGAGATACGCCAATCCATAGATACGCAAATCCACAGATACCAACAGGGTTCATTTTATTGAGGAATTTTTGTCGCAAAATCACTTTTTAAATGACAACATGCGTTTAACATGCGTTTAACAGAACATTCATTCTTCTACTAGGGCTTATCCATGACCATTGACCAAAAACTGACTTCACCAACTGACTTCACCGTTTTCGTGACTGCACACTGACCCGAAACATGCAGGTAACCGTAGACTGTGTTAGGGCGGGAGAGGGCAGGAGTAAACAATAACCGTAACATGCACTCAACCGTGGACTATTAGGGCGGTAGTGGGGAGGTGGCAGGTTGTAAATACTAATTGAAACATACAGTTAACCGTAGACTGTTAGACTGTGGCTGACTGTAGACTGTAGACTGTGAGGTTGACGGGGGCAGGGGTAAACACTAATCGAAACATGCAGGAAACCGTAGACTGTGCTAGAGGTAGGAGGGGGTCGAGAGGACAGGTGGTACACACTAATCGAAACATGCTTGTAACCGTAGACTGAGTGGTAGAATTTACATTTTCCTTTGTATTGATGACCAATTACTTTTTCCAAACTGCCTTTCATCGGTAAGATGACGCTTTAAAAGGAGTCAATTCGATTTCGATAACGCCGCACAGCGCACCAGGGGCTTTACAAACAAAATTCATTATATCACATCGATACAAAACACGTATGGATGTATTTTTGCGCATGTTTTTGACACAGCCTTTACGTATTGGAAATTCTTGTGAAATATCTAGTCAACTGACCATGCAAACACGTGTTTTGTATTTATTTTTTAACTGATCCATAATTTAGGCCACACTTAGAGCCACAAAAATACGGTTCGGAATATCTAAAATTTCAGCATTATTTAAAACTGTTAAGTTATGCCAAATGGCCAGTTGCATCAAAACTGTGTCACACACTTTTTGACATGCTGGATTCCTGTAAACATTCTGACGTCGATGCAACGTCGATTTGAGTCAATATTAAATCTGGTTTTGAATTGGTTTTGATTGGTTTCGACCATAGCTGAACGTCTTTCACACAACGTTGAATAGACATTGAATAAGCAACGGTGCAAAAACACCTTCACTACATTGAATCTGTTTGTAATTTGGTTGTGACTGATCACGACCATAGAGCAACGTTTACGCAACTTCTCTATCATTTGTTCGATAAAAATGCTGTTTTGACGTGACGTTGCTTTTTGTTGCCGTAAACTTTCCGGCACTTTGTTAACGTCTTTGATGTAACGTTGAACAAATTTAGGAAAATCGCTCAATTGTGCAAACACTGAAAAATCGGCTACGCAAAGAAATTTAGGCAACTGCAGTAAAAAAAGGAACCTCCCCCAACCTAGTTAGTTTTGTCATGCTCGGATTTTTACCATGTAGACTTCTTTATTCAACGAAAACCCAAAACTGATGAAACGTCAGAATCTTTAATAATGTCATAAACATTAATGTTTTAGCATATTGTAACCTTATTGTAACATATGGACGGACCACTTTATGTGCATAGGAACCATTAATTTTTTCGGGCAGTTAAGGAAACTCGAAATGGCAAAATGAAAGGAACAAGAGAAGTATAGAATTCGCATTAAAAAATACATTTTAGCCTTTTTTGAAAATAAAGCAAAATAATAATAATAATAATAATAAAGTAATTTATGGATTAATTCAAAATAAATAAAAATTTGACATCTAAAATGAAACATACATATATAGCTGATACAGTCACTTAAATATTTTTCTCAAAAGATAGTTGTAGTTACGTTGAGTCAAAGTCGAAAAATGTTTTACCCATAATTTCATATTACTCGGCATGTTTTGATACACATGCAATACACGTACAATACACATGTAATACACATGCAATACACATACAATACACATGTATTACACATGCAATGCACATGTAATACACATGCAATACACATACAATTAAAATACAATACACATACAACACACATGCAATACATATACAATACACATGCAATACACATACAATACACATGCAGTTCACACACAATACACATACAATCCATCTATAATACACACACAGTGCACATAAAATGCACGTGCAATACCATTTTCGTCAATTTTGAGGAAAAGGCTCTTATTGCATGTTTCAGTGTCTGGATTTTGCTTGTATCAAATAACCTAACTTTTAGTGGCAATGCATAACGTATATTTTTCATTGAAGCCTACATTTCTAGTGTGATTCTTTTAAAACTTTCAGAACGGTTGCCTGGATAATCCTCCACACAGAGTGTTTGTGTGTTGCGACTTGGTCAAAAATTTGCCGAAATATTGGCTTTAAGGCAACGCAAAAAATAGTACTCTTCCAACAAATAACGCTCGATTGCGTTGAAATTTGAACGGAGTATTTCCGTGAAGCTCCTGCATCAGACTGATATTTTGTTGGCCAAAATATTTGCCAAAACCAGTCAAATTGCAGAAAGATCACAAGGTTCTCCTACTTGATCTTCTGCATTCAGGCGTGGGTGTTGAGACAGAGCAGCTCAAATGGTTAGGCGTTGGACTGATAGTCCGGCGCTAAGTATACTTTTGCGTTATCTACCTTCATGGGTTTTGCAAGCCATATTTATAGTTCTGCCTCTCACGGAAGCGTTGTGGCTTACGAATCACGAGGTTGTGAGTTCAAATCTTGTTCTAGGAATACTTTAGCTCTCTTCACAGGTTCTGCAGACATGTTATACGCTAAACTATAATCATCCTTATATATGGGCACAAAGTAAACCGACTTGAGCAAAATATCAGCACATAAAAGTCTTTTTCTTTCTTTTCTTCTTTCTTTCGTTCCTTCCCTCCTTTCTAGATCCCAAGCAGATAATCAATGGAGCTGTAGTATATTTGTTGTCGATTCGGCAAAAACTACCCAAATAAACGGCTAGTTTTAGGAGAAACACAAACAAAACAAAAATGCTGTTCGTTCCACAGATCTGGTCCGATTACTTTCAAGGGCAATGTTGGCCATGAAATCTAACATGTCCAAATTTTGTCACAGTTGGTCGGTTCTCCTTTCACCTTTATAATGTCTATGTTTTATGGCTGGGCACAATGTCCACCGACATTCTTTTTAAAATATCACCTTTTGAATATTTTTACTGGGCTCATCGGCGTTAGACTGGATGTACCTACTTTGTTAGGTACTTAATACAAGGATAAAACACAGTTGTTTAGAATGTGGTGTGAGTTGCATTCGTTGCTTATTCATTTATAATTAAAACCCACCTTATTGTACAGCACCTTTACAGAGACAAGCTCTTCTTGTGATTATTGACCAAATTACCCAATAAATCTTTCATAATATTTTGTAATGTTAAATTTATTTTTGGCTGTTTCTAGGAGACAGATGGACGCATTCAGTCGTAGAGTACACAACAGAAGTTTAATGTTTAACCAATATCATTGTTGCGATGGATTTTTACCTATGATCTGTGTGGTGCTTTCGCGTGTAATGCAATTCTAAAGTAAATATTTGTACGGGATTTCTAAACTGTTGTTCTGTTATATTTAAATGATTAATATCTAGAAATAATTCAGCATCACATTGATATGCTGCCCATGTTCGTATTTGATTAGTTTATCAATAGTAAGTAAATTTTAATTGATTGTTTTGACAATAGTAAACAACCAAGCCCATAGAACTGTGTCAATACTTTTTGTCTTTCATTGTCGTCAGAATGACATTGTCTTAACAGTCTAGTTTTGCTATTACAGGTACGGGACGTAGAGGAGCTCAATTAGAAGCAAACGCTTTAGGATTAGATCAAGAGGATGGGTACTTTGTATTGAATTTGGACAGGAATGTAAACTCTTCTAACAAGACATAATGCCAAGTAAGCCAGGCCCATGGTCTACCAGAGGTATAAATATAAGAACAGGAGGGCTATATTTTTTCTTCCTGTTAGATTACTTCACGAAATAATAAAGTCTTGGTGCATAAGAAGTTATGTTGAGAAATAAAAACCTTTCGGTTCGTCGTCACAAAGTATTCAGCACGGTAGCTTTTGTGTTGCTAAAGACGTTCATGCGAATCTGGTTTGAGCTAGTTGCTAGTTAATTTATAAACCGAAGTCACGATGACACGATGAGCACAACAGGAAATTCTTGCCATGTGTGGTCGCTTGGCAGTATGACCTTAAGTCACTGTCATTTGATAATAAACGGTTATGGATCGGTCGATCGGTGAATGCCATAATCGTTCACCTTTTAAACTTACATTTATCCATCTACGCTGATAACTACCTTAGAACATATTGATAAAACCACCCTTCCATCAAATTACGGCTATGCAGTTTTGTTGACAAGTTTTGCAACTGAAAACACCTCTAAACTAAGATTTTTGGGGTTGATTCTGATGATGGTCATGATTCAGAGGTACCGATGAATTTAGGATGAGCTGGGTGCAACCCAACATAATGACAGTATGTGACGGAAAAAGAGGAAGTGCAACATGACTGAACACACCTTTCCAACAAAATGACCTAAAGATAATTAAATAAACCTGGTATATTAACAGCACTACGGTGTTATAGACCAGTTATAAGGAGCCCTTTTTAGCACAAAGCAAATTCTAATCAGCAAAATAAATGAGGCCGAGTCTACAACAGCAAGATGACCTTTCAGTGTTTGCGGTAAAGAAAAAATTATTTTGAAGACATTTATAGTTAATTGTTTTACTGAATGTTAAATTAACTTCATGTTTGCTGTGATAGTTATTAAATAGTTTTTGCTATACCAGTTATTAAATAGTCTGTGGTAGCGAAATAAAATGAACAGATCCGAAGCATGGCCTCATTGCTAAGTTATGGTGGTTTAGTTTTTACATGAGCAAAAATGGTTTGAGATAAAGCTGCAAATAAAATTGAAGCAACCTTTTGCCATTGATATACTGGAGGAGGCGTGGATGAACGGGGCCCTCGCGCGTGGCGTTGTTTCAGAAGAACGATGCCACATACAACATAATTAAAATTAAAACCTTTCATATGCGTCATTTACGGTGTACAGAACTGGCAATCGTTGTTCTCAAAACTACACGCCCATGTTGCCATTCTATAAAGAAAACTTTAGAGTTTTGAATTAAATTTTATCAGTACATTATTCATGTGTATTTTCTGAAAGGGTCAAAGTCTTCCTTCAACTTTGTCGCAAAAGTTATGTACAGCCTGATAATGCAGTTGGCCATACTTTATAATATTTGTTACGCGGTTTTAAAATTCAGGATTGGTACCAATAGCTTCCTCAAGTTTTAGCAAATTTTCTTTCCTTTTCTTTTCCTCTGAATTAAATAAATGAGTTTAACACTGCACAAGAATTAAGTAAAGTTGCATACTACTGTTTCTGTAGAAACCTAAAACGTTTTGATAAACACAAGTGAGCTACTTTCAAGGTAACTATTAGAAACGTTCATAACGTTTATAGTATCTCTCTAAATAACCTCTGTCAAGTACCAAGTACATCTTTTGAATACTTCAGCATGCTGTGTGGGTGTCAAAACAGACCGATCCACTGAAATTTTTATTACGGTCTGTCTATTACAGTTTCCAGTGTTTGAATATTTTACACTCCTTATTTCAACCTCTTAGCTTTGCCGATGTAGCAGCTTTTCTTCCCATCCCCTGTGGATTGTGGGGAATCTTGAGAATACGCCCACTGCTTTCTGTTCCGTGCATGGCGTAAGAGGCAATTAATCGCAATTTACCGTGTCGGTAAACAAATCATCTAACTTTTCTTCCCGATCCATGGAGAAACATGGGCTGGTCAGTCTCTGCAACCTGGGGTATCTATCCCTTTCCCCCAGACTGCAAAGAAGCAGATGTATAGGAAGAACATGCATCAGCATCACTTGGATATTCAAGTTTTGAATGAATATATGGAAATATAAAATTCTTGTTGAATATTCTAGAGAAAATGCAGTGTGCATTTCCTTTGTGTGGTTGTGCATCGAACACTATAGAAAAATGGAATGAGAATATGAAACATGAAGTTATATGTCAAAAGTGAATGTAACGTTTGAATAAGGCTTTCGAAATACATAAGGTACAATTTCTAACAGCAAGATGTAGATTACTGGCTGGAAGATAAATTTGGAGGGGGGTGTTTGAACCGATAGTTCAAAGTTGCACAAATAATTGTTGTTACCCCCAGTTATGTTTAAATTCTTAATTTTAAATAGGGACGCATAAAATTTATATTATATTATATTTTAAAGAACTATTCGTATTTATCTTGGTATCAGCTGAGAAACGTTTAGAAATTTTCTGTTTTAGTGCAAATCAAACCATGGTAAATGTTGTTTTGATATTTCAAGTGTCTTTAAATCAATGCCTAAAAGATTTTTAATTGTGAAATATAATAGACCACTCTCTATGCTTTAAAAATGTAAACAATTGTGTTAAGTTAAGAAAAACAATAGAATGGTTGTATTTTGATCCTGTCTAAAAAATAACATATAACATTCTACCATAAGTGAAGTATAAGAAATTAAACATTCTTACAAAAACTCAATTTCAATTCACACTACCGGAGTAGTTCTTTTTAAAAGACAAAGCGTTATTAGTACTAAATTACAGAACCAAAAATGTGGTTACCACAAATAAATTTGTGTGCTCAAAGTTATGTTTTCTATTCCGTCAAGCTAGTTAAAGTAAAAATAGAAAATGAACTCATCAACATGTGAACATTCAGAATATATTTAGCTCTTGAAGTTTAATTCGAATATAATATCAAATGTTCAAAGGTGAGAAACGATAATATTTCCTAATAACTGAAGTTGACCACAAATGTTTTAGAAATAATAATTCAATATCATCTTAGACATAAGCATAACACACAGATCACCAGAAGAAAGTAGGGAGTTAACTCTACGAAACTTTGGTTAAGGGTTCAGCATTATAATTGCAAAGGCACATAAACAAAAAAAAAAGAAAACAAAGGAAATTCAATAATATAAATCAACTACACCAACTTCTACAAGGAATTTAGTGAAATAACTCAGTTCATATTTTTATCTGTTTAGTGTTTTTTATCTTTCTTCATATTTTTATCTGTTTAGTGTTTTTTATCTTTCTTTTAGACGCTGACGCTATAGTTTTCATAGCTCTCCATTTACGTAGTTTATTGTCATTGCTGTTATGATAAATTATACAGTGTGGTTGTAGTTTTTCCCATGAGTGTGACAAAATATCCATATCTTTATTAGTTTTTAACGGAAATTTCAATTCATTTAAATTCTGTCTTACAATTATAAGATACCTCGGTTTTAGTTGCGACCTCCCCAGACTAAATAGGTCTGGTGGAAGAATTCATCTACAAACTACTCGAGCAACTGATCACTTTCAATATGTATTAAAAACTGTGCATGAATATACTTACACGCAGTGAACTTGGCTTTTTATTTTTAAGCTGTAACAATAACAGTTAATTTCTACTTTAAAAAATTCTTAAGTTACATTTGACATGCAATTTCTTTTACAATCTGTCGCTTTTATGTGGAGAGGTTTTTCATGATATTATTTCCTAATTGTATGAAATTTTAGTTTAAAAATTTTTGTTTGTCGAGGAGTGTATTTTTCCATTGATATATTTCAATACTTAATGATTTCCTTGAACAATGCAGGAGTAGCTAATTATTGTCATTTTAATGTTTATTAGAGTGCATAACATTTACGAGTGGATTTAAAGTTTATTTGAATATTATTTTACGGTTTAAATATACTTTTATATTCACAGACGTACGAAACCCTTAAATCTTTTTTTAACGAAAAATTGCTGCAATGTAATATTCACTCCAGATACTTGGTTTTACGAAACTACTGTGATTGTTCCAGTTAAAGAAACACGTAATTAGAGATACGTAATTACAACTCGTACATAAGAAGTCTCCACTTCACAATGCGGGTTCTTCACTCTTATAAACTATACGGTCTACATTTTTCTCATGCAAATTTCTCTACATTCTGAAGTGTTCCCAATGCATATTACTCTATATTCTTCACTGTTGTGTATGCAGGTTACTCTGCATGCGGGTTACTCTACAGTCTTCGTCTTCACTGTTCTCAATGTGTATTGAATTGCAGACACTGCTTTCGTCTTGGATAAGAACCCAAAATGCAGTCTACTTTTTGACAGTCGAATTTTTATCCGGCGTTCAACTGCGAAAGGGACAGGTATATTTTTAGAAACAATAGTATCGTCGCTGTTCTTTGCTTTAATGCGACACAGATTATTTGAAGAATTGTTGATTTAGAAAAGTACTAGAAAATATAAAACGACGACAGAGGCGGAAGAAAGAAAGATAGGAAGATTCCAAACGAGATGGTATGCTTAATTCAGCCATCGGCACAAAAATACATCCTGCAGTACATTACAGTTCTATTACTGTAATTACATGGGCAGTTTATATGAATGTCTGAATCGCTAAAACAAGTGTTATTCTGCACTGAATATTTTATTATGACAAAATTCTGAGATGCCTTTAAATGTTTTCTGTCGGTTTTCTGTAGCCTGGGATATCTCATATTTTTCAAGCATATCAAACGTTAGCCATTATTTTACATACAGAACCCGGAACTTTCGAGAACATTTTCCAAGAATTTGTTTTTATCTCTTAGTAGCATTGCTGTATCAAATAGCATTTAATGATCTTTTGTTGATCACTTTATCCATAAACACTAAGGAATCCGTATTGCGCACTTGAAAGATAACTTAATTGTAAAAACTATTTTACCTGATAGATGTCTGACTGCAAAATAGAGTAACGTAGCTTATTATTAATCTTTGGAAATATGATGGTACTTGGAAACGTATCTCCTTTTTCATAAGCAAATTCTAGTTCGAAAATATTATTGACTTACAATGATCCTCTGTCATTTGTTATAATTTAGCATTGACATTCAATAATGTTAAGGTTTATCATTGGTGCATATTTCATTCAGTTACTGCTTATTGAAACGTATGCTATAGTTTTGCATGAGAGCAAAATAAACAGAAATATTGAGCTGGATAACTGAAATTCTAGCTTGATCGCTTCCTGCAGAGACGTCTATCTTAAACAACTCATCTCAGACATATATCCTTCAACACATCATAAACTACAATGATAATTTTTTAATTAAAACGTCGGAGTATTTTCTAATTGTCTATAATTACAAGTTTTTATAAAGGCCAAACACACTTGCTTCTATGTTTGTGATACATAAAAACAGACATAGATTAGGCCAGGCAGTAGTAAGGAAGAAATAAGAGGCAATCTATCCAAGGAGGAATATGTTACTCCGGATCAATTATAAGTATCTGTTTTCATTATATATTTTCGTACGGTAATAATATTATCTAAGATTTTTACCTCATCATTATTAACAATATATAACATTCTCACCATTTTCTGTAAAAAAATATTACCACTTATATGTTTTGGCATCCTATATTGTCCCTTAAAACTGTTTATTTTGTATATTATTGTGCCGAAAATAAAAACTACAAAGTCATTTTACACTGGAAGTAGAGTTTAAAGCAACTAGTCCTCAAAACGAGCATTTCAAAACAAGCAAAAGTGACTTTTTAGACAGCGTTTAGCAGTCATGGGCTTCTTATAATCCAACTATATCCGCTTTCAAATTTCAACCTTTTTGAACTTTTGCTCAGCAATTCCATCTCAGTGTCATAATGTGACATTACACTTAGACCTCAGGATTATCATACTAATACTCTAATAAACTGGAATAATTTTCAACCTCTAGCTTTCTATATGTGCTTGGATTTCTGATGTTTAACCGCCCCCCGACCCCCAGCCCCAGCCCCCTCCCCCCTCCCCCCTCCCCCGCCCCCCCCCCAGAAAAAAGAGACAATGGTTAATTAGTGTGAAAACATGTGCCATCGGTAATATTAAATTATACTTTTTTGTTTATAAGGTATTGGATTAATACTGACTTTAACCAGTTTTGACTCGGAAAGAATAATTGATATTGACTGAAATGAAGTTAATTTGCTTCTATGCCCCACGCGCTGCATGAGTCATTTGATTTTTATGTTGCATTCACCTCGACTAGAATGTTTTGATTGAACTTTAATAAAACCAAACTAACCTATACAGATCTTCTACTGTGGATTTGTTGCATAAAGTAGCCACACTACAGATCACAAATAATGTAAGAAGAATTGCACAATGTTAACAGTCCGCAAAATGTTAGTGCTGCACACATTTTTACGCTGAGAGAAATTTTAACAGTTTCTAGTAGTTTATTGTACTTTGATGTAACCTTAAAAATAAGACGCTTCCAACATATTTCTCTACAAACTAAAATCGATGACGTCCATACGGATGTATAAGTTCTCGAAAATGGCGATACTTAAAAGTCATAGCAGCGATTTTTGAACATTAACTTTATAGTATTAGCTATAAATTAAGGGGGTCTGTATTTCTGTGTGAATACTTTTAAATATTTTCGAGTATTCTTGTTCAGTAATGTGTTGGCTCAAATCTTCTTGCTGGTGTAAAACATTTTGTCTTTAGTATTTTGTCATATTTACTTTTTCTCTTTTAGTATGTTAGAAGAAATTGTTAATTAAACCAGTTACTGTTTTCCTGGCTGAAAATGATAAGGAAGGGGAGGGGCAAAGATATGTGGCGCTAGATATATGACATAATTGAAATTTCCGTAAGCAAAGAGAACATAGCAGAAGGATACATTTCATTTTTAGTTTCTTATAAGGACTGAATGGCTAATGGTATCTTCAAAGAGACGTTTGTTGATTTTCCGTTACGCTTCTGTCTGCCTATTTCAAAAAGATGATTTAATGCGCGCCAGTATTATCTTTTATCTCCTTTTGTGCTACTGCTGTGCGGGAATTGAAATAGCAAAGGTCATTAGTCTGGTGTTTTTATAATTCACCATAACTACCCATAAACAAAGGTGCTCGTCTGCAATGGAATTTCAAAGACATAAGTAAAGATTATAATATACATAATATTGAAGTACAAGCTTTCTATTTTGTCTATATATTTAATATGCCTTTGACGAAGACTCTTACAAGTGTTTTTGTCATAGTTGTTTTTATATAACCATTAAATTAAGTTATTTTGACTTCTTTGTTGCTGTTGGCATAATGCCTTTCGTTTGTGTTTTCTCCTGTGCCTCTCTGTAGCAGCAACATAGAGCAATGTATTCACAAACAAACCCCATACGATTGCGGGTTAAGCTAACAATATTGCTGAATTTTACTTATTGAAAATATGAATGATATTAATACAGATTCAAGAGTTATTTCAATAAATGCTTGGTACATCATTGCATGAGAGAATGTAGTGCTGTGTGCTACGGGTAGGGTACTATTAATTAGTATGTTGATTTAAACTTGTACAACTCTAATGCATTTATTCATTGCCTGCTTGGCACATAACCTGACACATCTAGTGCTTAATATGTACACTGTTTCGTGTATAGTGAGCTTTGTTTCTCATGCGTTTTTTTTTTTTTTGCGATTTCAAAATTATGAAAGAGTACAAATGAATTTGCAAAAGAAATTCAATATTTTTGTTTGGATTATTTAAATATCATAATTAAAAATATATTAGTTATTATTCTGAAATTCAAATAAACAGGTTTTTATTTCTAGAATTGTATTGATTAATTCTTTATTAATAAATGTGTGCTATCCCGATATACAAAGAGATGTCAGTTTTCTCAGATTCTTTATGTACAGAGAGAGAGAGAGAGAGAGAGAGAGAGAGAGAGAGAGAGAGAGAGAGAGAGAGAGAGAGAGAGAGAGAGAGAGAGAGAGAGAGAGAGAGAGAGAGAGAGACCGCATTATGTCTTCTACACTAGGAGTGATGGGCAAGATAATAACATAGGAGGAGCCTCGATCTCGGGGGCCATATCTCTCACCGCTAGTGTTACTGTTCAGTTCGGTATAACGCGAAGGCCAGGATCCATGACATAATGATAGCAAAAACAAACAGAGATCCAGGATGTAACCAGCAATACAGGCAAATAATTGCTTTGTATAACTGAATCGCACTTAAAGTTTTAAAATTAAACTTGTGCTTTTTTATTTTGATTTTTTATTATATTTCACTTATTTACTGAAAATTGCATTTAGCAGCAAAAGATATAAAATCTCTGACTTGTTGCTATTATAATATAATGCAGTTATCGTTTGCAAATACATAGCTTCAATTACCATTAAAAGTTGAAGTTATCTTAATATTTTCGTAAATAGTAGAAGTGGTGGTAGTTGTAATGATAATAATATTAATATTATCAACAACACTAAGAATAATATTAATAATAAAATAATAGAAATAATGGAGGTTCAAATATACTATGGCATAGAAATAAAATGCGGAAAAATAACATTCTGATAATTGTTATTTTGTTACTAAAACTTGAGGTCTTGTTCTATTTTTTAAATTTTGTTTTTCGTTACTTTTACTTTTTTCAAAATTGCCTCCTTTTTTATTCTGTTTCATGCCATGAATCAAATTAACATTTTGAAGAGAAGAAAACATTGGAACTGTTTTAATATAAAAAAGAAGGCCAAGTTTTATACAAAAAAGGCCGCGGCACGAGAGGCAAAACTTTACTGCTTCTCGGCTGCTTCTGAACTAAGAAAAATAGAAAGCAACTAAAAAGGAAACAAAGCATTGATATTATATTCAATTAAATGAAGTAAAATGTAAACCTTATAATAAGTTCTGACAAAAGAATTAACTTATGATTTGATTTGGCTCACATAACTGGACAAAGAATGTGACATTTGTTGATAATCCTCTGCATACGTGTGGTTTTTGTATTCGTGTGTTGTATGAACTGACGCAGGCAACTATGCAATTGCAACAGTAATTAATTGAAATTGCAGCAAGAAACATCATACTTTGGCCTGCCTCTTATTATAAGGAATGTATTTTAGCATCTAGATAAAGGCTAGTCAATGAAACATGTTTATTCATTTGTCCAGAAATGCATAAGTTTTTGTGAAGCTGGCGGACTAATAGCATGATTTACCCAAATGCCACTTTCATTATATGTTTTCCTGTAACGTTTTTTTATGTAAAATATTTTATCAATATATATTGTTTCCGGCACAAATACATAGGTTCGATATGGTTAATATGTGACTTATGCAGGTGCCGTTGCTGTGGAACAACAGTGATGACGGAAGGCCACAGTCTCTCTCTCTCTCTCTCTCTCCTCCTCCTCCTCCCTCTCCTCCCCTCTCCCTCCTGTCTCTCCCTCTCTGTCTCTGTCTCTCTGTCTCTCTCTCTGACTAAAGTTTGCCTCCCTCCCTCCTTTCCTACCCGCGCCCGTGCCTCCCTCCCTCCTTTCCTACCCCCGCCCATGCCTCCCTCCCTCCTTTCCTACCCCCGCCAATGCCTCCCTCCCTCCTTTCCTACCCCCGCCAATGCCTCCCTCCCTCCTTTCCTACCCTCGCCCATGCCTCCCTCCCTCCTTTTCTACAACCGCCAATGCCTCCCTCCCCCATTCCGGTGTCTGCTCATGCTTCTCTCGCACCCTCCTTTCCTACCCCCGCCAATGCCACCCTCCCTCCTTTCCTACCCCCGCCCATGCCTCCCTCCCTCCTTTTCTTCCCCCGCTAATGCCTCCCTCCCCCATTCCTGTGTCTGCCTGATTCCTTAAATCCGTTCCTACTCATGCCTCCCTCCCTCCTTCCTTTCCTCTGCCCGCTCATCCTTTTCTTCCTCCTTTCCTGTGCCTGTCTGTGCCTTCCTATATCTTTCGCCCGCCCGCGCATCCCTCCCTCCGTTCCTACCCCGTCAATGCCTCCCTCCCTCCTTTTCTCTGCCCGCTCGTTCTTCCCCCCCCCTCCCCTCCGTTCCTGTGCCTGTACCCCCTCGAGCCGTCCCTGTGCCCGCGCCTCCCTCCCTCCGTTCCTCCGCCCGCCCGCGCCTCCCTCCCTCCGTTCCTCCGCCCGCCAGTGCTTCTCTCAAACCTTTCCTCCCCCAGGCCCGTCCCTCCCTCCCGCTTCGTACAGTGGCACATCTCCAGCTCCACAGAGTGGTGCAGTCAGTAGTTGCCCTAGACACATAAATTATTCTTAAATCATCAGTTTTCGCTTTCTTACTTATTGTGGTATTTCGTAAATTAATGCTTTCTTTTTACTTAACTAGAACCATTTAATATTAATCAGTATTTGCAAATACACATAAAAGACGAAATAAATATGGAAGGTTGTTTAGGGAAAATATCTCACTTAAGTATAGTCTTCGGCCACGGAATGAAACTAAATGAGGATAAGTGAAATTCCATAACCTGCCATGGAGAAAGAAAATATGTGCACGTATGTTTTGGCTGGAACATTGCAATATAAAGTGATTAGCCTCATTCTGGATAACACCACATATGAGGTCAACTAATCGCGTCTTTGATATAGTCTTCATAACCACCCCCTGGGATGATTAAACTGCAGATGAAGGACTTAACTCCAGAGAGCTTTGCTGTGTTAAAAGCTAATGTCCTTGGTTAAGCTTTTTAACATGATTTTTTGAGTAATAAAATACCTAGTGCATTGTTGCAAAATATGAAGTTTGCAGTTTTTTGACAACTGTGCGTCATCGAAGGCGTAAAACGACACCGGGATAAGAAATCTGATTCCACCGTGTTTTGTGGACACCGCTTCTTCTGCACTAAGCAGCTGTAGATTAAAATTCCTCGTACCTGCGAATAACGGATGGCTTGTAATGAGCAATTTTGTGTTTATGTATCAGCATTTCTTGCCGTTATTTGCGGTGACAAGAACTGTAATTAATGGGAGGGGGAAGGGACGGGGAGGGGGGGAGGGGAGGGAGGGGGGTTGTATTCGTTACAAGGAGCAGCCACGCTACAGAGTTACTCTGACAATCGGTTATTGACGGTCTGTCCAACATTGAAACTTAGGAAAAAATTCTACTTTTATTTAATGACTCTGTTACAGGGTTGCCACAGTCAGGAAAAAGTCAGGAAAGTCAGGAAAAAAATTAGTCAGGAAAAGTCAGGAAAATCTGTTCTGAGTCAGGAAAAGTCAGGAAAAGTTCGGAAAAGTCAGGAAACTCATATTATTTTCTATATTTTTTTTCAAGTAATAGTCACATGTGGATTGTTTCGTCCTCCAAATGATTTTTTTCAAATCAAACACATTGGTTTTCTACATCACACTTTTTAGACATCTGCATTGATTCTGTTGCTTTATACCAGGACGAAAAACATATCATGCGGGAATGCCTTAGATAACCGAAGCACTAGGTCCGAGTTGGCGTGTTGTCCGTAGCTTGCTAGTAAGGGGCACATAGAATCTAAAGCCTTGTTGCGAAATTGCGATATTTATATGTCTCTTCCTAAGGGAGGCATATATAGCATTAGTGTGTCCGTCTGTCTCTCTGTCCGACTGTCCGCAGTGAGTTCTTCTGAAATTAATGAGTCAATTTGTCTCAAAACATACATACATATTGAGGTACATGTCTAGATGATGCCCGTGTTATTTTTTTCGTTCTTTCAGAAATTCTATTTTTGGCAAATTTTTGAATATGTTGGGGCGGTTCGTGCATTTTTTTTCACCTTGGCAGGCTAAATCATCCAAACAGTTTATTTGGATAAGGCTCAGACTCACAAGAAGAACACACATATAGCGCAAATTATACTGCAAAGTTTTTATTCATTTCCATTGAAAATGTATTTTTGGCGATTTTCGAAATTTGTGATTTTTAAGTTTTTTGGCCATATTGTTGCGATATCTCCGAAACTGTTTGTTGGATTAGTCTGAAATGTGTTAAGAAGAACCAACATATAGTGCAAATGTTTACTGCGAAGTTTTTTTTATTTTCTGTAAAAATGTTTTTGCCGATTTTTTTTATTTTTGTGGCTCGCCAATGTACTCTTAAGCAAGGATTTTTTTCCACGTGACTGATTGGGGGGGGGGAGACATATCCGTTGCTGTTTTAACAAAAACACTGGCCAGCCTAGTTTACCCAAGTAAAGATATATCATTTAATTAGTTATGTACATCCTCTGTGTCTCTTTTTTCACAAAGGGGATCCTTTCAAGTTTGAACGTGGAAAAAGTAAAGACTTGAAGTCGGGATGAGGGCCGGTGTAATGAAACGTTTTGACCTCCAAACAAATCGACCCCCCGGTCGATTTGTTTTAAAACAAACAGACCCCCCGGTCGATTTGTTTTGGGAAAGCCCGCCATAACAAACAGACCTCCCCTATAATAAAATGACCCCCTCCAAATAATCATGTTTAAATATAAAATGGAAGTAAAAAAGGTGGATATGGTTTTTAAATACTATTTTAAGCATTTTCTACCTCTTTATGTAGAAAACTTTTATTTTGAGCCTTTGAAATGCCATTATTGAGCTTGGACAGTTTTTTGGTGACTGTATGTTAGTGGTGTTGGAAGTGTTTTCGTGTTTGAAAATGTGGATGTTAGTTGCTAAATCATTTGTTATTCATGGATATAGTTTTTATTTCAATTAACGAAACTAATAAGGTGGTCATATGTGGAAAGAAATAAAGAAATCAACAAAAAATGAGAAGGTTAAAACATTTCAGGAGGGGTCTGTTTGTTTTAAAACAAATCGACCGGGGGGGGTCGATTTATTTTGGGGGTCAAAACGTTTCCTTACACCGGTGTGAAAGAGTGGGTTAAAGCGCCCATCAAGCATATATAAGCTGTGCGCTGCAAAAGGCCGTGTCCAATGAAACATTTTTAAACAATACCTGTATCTGTTCAATAACTTGCGCTGGTATTTTACAGTATCAGTGAATGTCCCGCATTGTGTGTGATTCTAAGCAATAAGCTAAGGGAGAAGACCATCTGATGGAATAGCACCTGTAAAGTTGCTGTTTTATCACATGTTGACTATTTCTCTACATGCTGCAGAAATGGAGAGAAAGGTTTTCTTTTATTGCTGCTGAACGTTTATTCGTTTTGGACGTGTGTTTGTGTCATTGAAGATCTTCGTTACGCAGCAAGATAACTATTTTCAGACTGAAGAAAATGAGAGGTTGAAGTAAATTTGTGAGCTGAAAAATCAAAATGTCAAGCAAAGAAACGTATTTTTCGAGAGGATGATCAAAACACACTAACTTTTAATCATGGGTCGCCGAAGTACCAGGTGACGGCGCATTCGTGTTGGCAATATTGGAAAGAGAGCATTGACGAAACATTGTAAAGGGGTAAAACATGTAAATGCAGAGCATGCACGCCAGAATGAATTTGAATATCTTCAGCCGTAAAACAGCTGTGCCACAATCAACAGACAATACACGTAACGAAAAAGTTTCTGAAGAATCTAGCCCATCCACTTCTAGACAAGTACAATCTACCACAGATACATCGTCGTTGTCTGAGTTTGTAAGCCGGTAGGAGGTTCTTCGTGCCGAGATTATATGATTAAAAAGTAGAGGACTACTCTAGTTTTAATTCGTCAACCGATGTTGGAGGCATATTCCACAAAATGTTCCCAGATAGTGACATAGCTGCAAAGTTCAACATGCAACGTACAAAATCCTCCTATATCGTTGTCCATGGGATCGCCCCATATTTCAAGGATAAGTTAATTAAAAGCGTTTGTTCAAGTGATGCTTATGTACTACTGTATGACGAATCAAGAAACAGGGTTACAAAAGACGAGCAAATGGATGCAATGGTCAGACACTGGGTAAATTCTGAAGTTGTCACACAATATCTTGATTCAAAGTTCCTGGGTCATAGAACAGCCAAAGATCTCCTCAATAACTTCAACGATGCGGCAAAAGCCTTGCCACCACACTTGCTCTTACAGGTCTGCAGTGATGCACCAAACGTTACAAAAAATAATAATAATAATAATAATAATAATAAAAGCAACAACAATTAGCTTTCTCTTGTTCGAACGTTAATTGATTGGAAGATAATCTTATGATTATAAGCACTCTGATAGGCAATATTAAGGTTATCTCACGTAATTATATTGAAATATGCAGATTTATTATATCATATGTATCTATTTGAGTATAAGCCTTATAGAAACGGGAAAAAGAAAAAATTACATGCAAAAAAAGTCAGGAAAAAGTCATGAAAAGTTCAGGAAAAAGTCAGGAAAAATGGTTCGTAAAATTGTGTTTCAACCCTGCTGTTATGTTCAATTATTTTGCATAAACCTAAATGCGAAAACTTACAGAGTGTAGCCGCTGCTAAATGATGGATATATTTTAAAGGTCTATAGGTGTTTTCTATGGAGAAATCATTATTTTTGGTAATGTCAACTATTCCAAAACAAAATCAATGTATTTATTATGTGTTACAATGGTACAAAATGTCAAATTAGAAAAGGTTTGAGTTTCAAAAAGTATTTTTTCAAAATAACTTAATAAAATATATCAAAATAACAGAAAAGTTACAACTGTCAATCAAATGAGTGGGCGCAGTGTTGACATAACCATTTATGATTTAGCACCTTTGTCTGCACCTTGAATACGCTGTGCATTCATTAGCACTATATCTCTAACCGAAGCCCTATAGGCCTTCGCAGGGAGTTCACAATCCAATGATAGGGCCACAAGGCAGAATGAGACCCGCTATGGCCTCAGTAAGTCCATTTTATTACATTAGGTTGTTACAGCTAGGGGAAACGAACAGAAAACCTTCAAATCCATTCATTAGTAGTAGGTAGAAAATCAATTTCATGAGCGATTACCTCCCATGGCATGAAGGTAACTTAGTACTCTATATTTTTATTGCAATTTCTTCCTTTATTTATATTCCTTATTTCTGTTGTGTCTATACCTCGAGAGTTGCATTTTCGATGAGATGTTACGCACTCAAGGCTGTGTGCATTCCTCCCCGCCGTGTTTGCTCTCCGTCGCCGCTTACTCTTTCAGGTAAACATTGCACTGTACTAAACTCGTGCATTTTTACCCACGTATTTGAAATAAAATCGCTGTTCTTAACCATGGAATTATATTTTAAAATCACATGTGACGTAACAGTATTTTAGCTGTCGGTGAAATAAACCGATCTAATTAAAAGTCGCTGTTCTTCATTGGCCAATAAACTGCCAGATTACGAATGTTCTACCATGTCTTCTTTTGGGATACTTTTTAAAATATTGAATTTAAAAGAAGTTAGAATAACCGACGTTCTATTTTCTTAATAGCATTGATGCTTTTTTTTTCAAACCATTTCGTGTTATGCGTTTCAATGTGCACAGTGCTTCCAGTTTAAGCCCCGGGTTCAAAGAGTTACCTGCCCAAACACACTCTTTACCAATCTGACCACAAATCCTACCTATTTGAAGCACCCCCTCCCTACCCCCACAATTTGAATTACCGGTACTTAACAAGAAATTGAAAATAAAGTGGAATTGTTTGGCACAAATTATGCTTAAAAAAGCTTTTATTCTTATTTTTCACTGCTTATTATTATATGAGAGTAGTACATTTTATCTTAATAAACGTGTAGTTATAACGAACTTTTCGTACACAACGTGGTCAAATTTCCCAATAAAGTTTTTATTCCTTTCATTTGTCATTGAAATTCTCACATTGTATTACATTGACGGTTTCCATTTTACTTTCATTAGGAATTATTAGTAATCTTTGATACACACACTCAGTTGAATGACAGTAAGTGCTGTGGATACCCGCGAAATGGTTATTTCAGTCTAGCCCTATTTTCTAATATGGCCGGGGCAGGGGTGCGCGGGAGACCGGGGTAGGGGTGGGGCGGGAGACCGGCGCAGGGGTGGGGCGGGAGGTCGGGGCAGGGGTAAGACGGAGACCGGTGCAGGGGTGGGGCGGGAGGCCGGGTCAGGGGTGGGGCGGGAGACCGGGACAGGGGTGGTTCGGGAGGCCAGGGCTGGGGTGGGGCGGGAGGCCGGGGCAGGGTTGGGGCGGGAGGCCGGGGCAGGGGTGAGGCTGGAGGCCGGTTCAGGGGGGCGGGAGACCGGGGCAGGGGTAGGGAAGGAGGGCGGGGCAGGGTGGGTGGGAGGCCGGGGCAGGGGTGGGGTGGGAGACCGAGGCAGGGGTGGGGCGGGAGGTCGGGGCAGGGGTAAGACGGAGACCGGGGCAGGGGTGGGGCGGGGGGGCCGGGTCAGGGGTGGGGCGGGAGACCGGGGCAGGGGTGGTTCGGGAGGCCAGGGCTGGGGTGGGGCGGGATGCCGGGGCAGGGTTGGGGCGGGAGGCCGGGGCAGGGGTGGGGCGGGAGGCCGGTTCAGGGGTGGGGCGGGAGACCGGGGCAGGGGTAGGGAAGGAGGGCGGGGCAGGGTGGGTGGGAGGCCGGGGCAGGGGTGGGGCGGGAGACCGAGGCAGGGGTGGGGCGGGAGGCCGGGGCAGGGTCTCAACTCGGTGCCGAAAGCTGGCTTTCAAATCACACAGTCTCACCGATCAACCACATGATTATAGAGCGAATGAAATATTAGAAAATGTGGTTTTTAGACAAAGTCAAAATGCGTCAAAACTTTCGAAGTCAGATTTGCGTAAAAAAAGTAAAAAACAGTGCTATGATAATTTTATAACGATTTATAAACATTATCACAAAATGAAATGTGCGCCAAATATAGTTGCATATCACCAATGGGTAAGGGTGGGCGATGCTACGTGCTTGCTGACACGTTCCTGTCGTTCTATGACGCTTATTGACACAAACCTATCGTTCTATGACGCCTGTTGACACATTCCTGTCGTTCTATGATGCTTGTTGACACGTTCCTGTCGTTCTATGACGCTTGTTGACACGTTCCTATCGTTCTATGACGCTTGTTGACACGTTCCTATCGTTCTTAGACGCTTGTTGATACGTTCCTATCGTTCTATGACGCTTGCTGACACGTTCCTATCGTTCTATGGCGCTTGTTGACACGTTCCTGTCGTTCTGTGATGCTTGTTGACACGTTCCTGTCGTTCTATGACGCTTATTGACACATTCCTATCGTTCTATGACGTTTGCTGATATTACTTTCGTACATTTACGGTTTTTGACGCATTCCTGGCATTCTATGATGACTGTTTACATTTTCCATGCGCTAATGAGTTTCTTATTCCAGCAGTTTTAATGATCAATTAGGTAGTATGAATCGTGGGTTCACATTTCCGCCAGCGCTGAGTTACTGGAGCTCAAATAGCAACAAATAAAAGACAATAGAAGACGACAGCTATCATATATTGATAGTTTCTAGGTCTGTGGGCTCAAACAAGCGAGTGCCTGTTCGTATCTCTCGACCCAACTCCATATTATATTGTTGAGAAGCGGCGGCATTTTCAGCTTGACAAGTCAGCTCTATGATTGCATTTCAACCCTGCTTGAGTTACGCAAACTTGTTGTGTTTAACTGTAGCGAAGTTTCAAACAAACCGCATGTCGCCGGTAAAGTTAAGTAAATATATGAGTAAATCTTTCTTTGTTGTGAGGCTATTTTGGTGGAATGACCCCCTGTGAGATTTAGCGAGAAATTCAAGTGTGTAAAACTTTGTGATCCATGAAATCAGCATTAAATCTCAACTTTCTCCCTTTCTCGCTCTCAAATGCATGTTGGAAGCTGCCCATACGTGGCCCATACGTGGCCCATACGTGGCCCATACGCGGCCCATACGTGGCCCATACGTGGCTCATACGTAGCCCATACGTGGCCCATACGTGGCCCATACGTGGCCTGCAATTGGATACTTCAGTTCACATTTATAGAAAGAATAAGTCATTTTTCGGAGTGTAAAAGTGTTAAAAGCCGTCTCCTGTTATTTCCTCAAAGTCGCAAACTATCAGGTGGTCAACTATTAGCAATGATACTAAATAATAATAAATAAATTAAACATTAAAAATATAACTTCTACACTGATATACATAACCAGCTCCACGTCTAAAACAAAGGTTTACAGCAATATGAAAGCATCTATAAATAATAATAATAATAATAATGATAATAATAATAATAATAATAATAATAATAATAATAATAATAATAATAATAATAATAATAATAATAATAATAATAATAATAAATAGAACCGCATTTCGCAAGCGAAATCTTCAACACTTGACAAACATGAACAGTTTAAAATATTTCTTGAACAACATGAAGTTTTTTTACAAACCGCATAGTCTGTAACAAAACTAAGTAGAGAGCTTGTGGCGCAGCACGTATGCGGCTTATAAGGTTCATCTGCTTGGTTATGTTGGCTCAACGGCTTTATTGATTGAACGGCCTGGCATTTTACTCTATGCAGGCTGAGCTCGCGTGCTATTTTGCTCAACCGTTACTTTGCTTTAAAAGGTGTGTTTTTATTTATTCTAAAATCAGCTGTGTTCGCATGGCGTTTTAAGCGTGAAAACGAAAGCGTAGACAAAAAAAGGCGGGATGCACACCCTCAGATCAGGTTGTACATAAGTACAAAGTTGTAGTCCTAGAGCTGTAGTGTCAGAGAAGAAGCTTAGACAAAAAAATGAATTTTTACTGTCAAAATAATAGCGCAACGACTGCCCGCACAAATTCAGATAAGCCTTGACCAAGTCAAAGACTTGTCAAGTGTTAATAAAACTGTTTCAGAATGTCTCTTTGGGGTTTTCAGCCTTAAGAGTTATGTAGCCCAGTTAATGGTACAGACTCCACTGTGTAATAGAGAACAAACTCCGTATTCTCGTTCTAGTTGTTCGCTGGCAAAAGCTGGAGGGAAAGTGGCCTTCGACTTCCGTCATGTAACCAAATGTCGTCTGATCTTTCGTCGCAGATTCTGATGTGACTAAATGTCTCGTGACCATTTGTCGCGTATTCATGTGTGACCAAATGTCGCCTGATCTTTTGTCACGGATTCAGGTGTGACCAAATATCGCCTGACCTTTTGTCACGGATTCAGGTGTGACCAAATATCGCCTGATCTTTTGTCACGGATTCAGATGTGACCAAATATCGCCTGACCTTTTGTCACGGATTCAGATGTGACCAAATATCGCCTGACCTTTTGTCACGGATTCTGATGTGACCAAATGTCGCCTGATGTTTTGTCATGGATTCAGATGTGACCAAATATCGCCTGACCTTTTGTCACGGATACAGATGTGACCAAATATCGCCTGACCTTTTGTCACGGGTTCAGATGTGACCAAATATCGCCTGACTTTTTGTCACGGATTCAGATGTGACCAAATATCGCCTGACCTTTTGTCACGGATTCAGATGTGACCAAATATCGCCTGACCTTTTGTCACTAATTCAGGTGTGACCAAACGTTGCTGACCTTTATCACGGATTCAGGTGTGACCAAATGTCGCCTGACCTTTTGTCACGGATTCAGATGTGACCAAATGTCACCTGACCTTTTGTCACGGATTCAGTCCTGCCGATTCATGGGCGGAATAATGAACAATATATTGATGCTGCGTTATTTGCTGTAAAATGAATAGACTCTTCAGCTTTCCACTTCACTTACTATCTCCCCCCGTCACCCCCACCCCCAATAGCTTCTCCGAGGTTTTGCGATAGCCTATTTTATCTTGCCCCGGGAGAGGGGAGCTGTACAGGGGTCAGGATCTACTGTTGTGCCATCTTTCCGGCAGTCATCTTTCCGGCTGTCAACTTTCCGGCTGTCATCTTTCCGACTGTCAACTTTCCGGCTGTCATCTTTCCGACTGTCAATTTTCCGGCTGTTATCTTTCCGACTGTCAACTTTCCGGCTGTCATCTTTCCGGCTCTCATCTTTCCGACTGTCAACTTTCCGGCTGTCATCTTTCCGACTGTCAATTTTCCGGCTGTCAACTTTCTGGCTGTCATTTTTTCCGGCTGTCAACTTTCTGGCTGTCATCTTTCCGACTGTCAATTTTCCGGCTGTCATTTTTCCGGCTGTCATTTTTCCGGCTGTCATCTTTCCGGCTGTCACTTCTGCGTAGCCTTCTCTCCTTTGCCAATTTTTCGTTACCAGAGCATTTTGCCTTATAACTCTGCCCATAACATCAATTAAACAAGTAAATATTTACACAAGAGAAAATCAGCCAAATTGCTTTTCATTATATTCGATAGCAATGCGTACATTTCTTATACCGGGAGTAATAAATTGTTAAGAAAAAATAGTACAAACTATGATAAACGAACTAGCTGTATATCTGGGCACAGCACAAAGCGGTTATCTGGTACTTACATCCAGGGAAGTAATTACGGCACATAGCAATAAGAATTCTCAATGACAAATCACAGTTCTACTTGTGTGTAACAAATATAACTTAGCACGTTTGAATAACCCTTGTTATGCACCAAAAAAAGCAACATGCAAAGACTCGAGAATAACTTTCAAACACCGTGTTTTATTGTATCAAACAGACCACTGAATAGGCCTCACATGCATCAGACCGTTGATTAGCTTGTTCACATAACACTTACATGAATATAAAAGGCAAAATTCTCGAATCCTTGGTCACTTTTGATTGACAATGCCACCAAAGGAAGTGAAATGCTGGAGTTTTTCTGATTTTCTTTGGCACTCACAAATATTAATTACAGCTACTTAAAAATACAATAAATTCTCCCACACTCTGTTGCAAGTCTATGCGCTATTCCTTTTTCCTCAGTTGCAATTCTGAAAGAGTGAACTAAAATAAGGTATGCGTAGTTCGTGCTGGTTTTAATCGCCTGCTATATTAGTATACCCCCCCCCCACCTGGGATAATTTGCCCCCCCCCCTCTGGGAAGCTACCCCCGTGCTGTTTGGAAATGAAAAGAATCCTCATCCCCCTCGTTAGAATTGTTATTTATGCCTCTTTGCAACGACGGATTAAAGCATATAAATACAGGCCTCAATTTTATTTATTCAATTGCAATTAGCTGCGGAAGTCGTCCAAAACAATTTACCTGGCGAACATGCACGAGCACTTCACTCCGGTTTACCAGATTTAAGATTTAATTTTTGGGTCATTTTCTTTGATTTATCGTTGAATTGTGCTGATAAAGTCGTAAGCAGTGTTATAATCTTTGATTGACTTAGGACGACTAATATCACATATATTAGCAAAAACAGATATGATAGAGATATATCAGAAGGAGGCCTTATGTTTGTCTGACAAACTCCTCCCCCATACCCCCCCCCCCCCACCCCTTACCCCACCCACATCGCTTCCAGCAAAGGAGACTATGTTTGCGTAACAGTATCCTCCCCCCACCCCACCCCCACATCACCTAGAGTACAGGAGGTTTTATGTTTGTGCAACATAATCCTCCACCCCCACCCCACCCCGACATCACCTAGAGTACAGGAGGTTTTATGTTTGTGCAACATAATCCTCCACCCCCACCCACCCACATCGCCTACAGTATAACAGAATCGTGAGCCAGTGCGGTAAGAGAGGCGGGGTGGTTCAGTTCCAAGTTGCATACCCATTGATGCCATAATGATGATTTTAAAATGCATAAACAAGCCTCCGTATTGGCTCTAGTTAAGCTGCAAATACACAAATACAAATACGCAAGCTTGTACAGACATTGATACATGTTCAAAGTAATAATCCATAACCTTTGCACAATAGACGCACTACAATCCACGGCAAAGCGCGCACTGACACTGCGGATTTCACAAGTCAACAAGCTCAATAACGACAGCCAAATGACACGACTCAAACACAGCACGCTGAAGTAAGCATTAATGATGATATTTGTAGAAAATGCCATGACCAATTACTTTTATAGATACAATGAATTTATCAAAGAGGACACAATCGGAAGGTGAAAGGTCTCCGTAAGGATATATAAGAGTGCATTTATTATGCGCCAACAAACGCTCAGTTAATCGCACTGTGTGAACTTCCTCGGACGAGAAATAGTGCATCGGGTTGTGCCACTTGAGTGATATCCGGACGAATTGAGCAAATGCAATCGACTACGAGCGTTTGCAATCTCTCTAATTGCACTTTAGGCTGATGGTAACGTAATTATGGACGTTAAGTGGCTATCACTGTACAAATTGGTGGTAAATAAAAAATCTCACCAGGCTATAACACAATCTCGAATTTTTCTTGTGAAAAGACAAAAAAAAAAAATCCATAAATATTTTAACGAGGAGTAAAATGAGCTGATGAAGGGCAATGACCTTGATCTGAGTAAGCAGATGAACATATTCTGATTTTTCGCACAGCAATGCACATAGTCACCATGTGGTTGCAATAGTTAAGCATGTGTTGAATATGAAACGTGTGTTGAACTTGTGGTTACCATGTCGTTGACCACATGGCATCATCATATATTCATGCGTACACATAAATAGGATGATATATATATTAAGGACATATAATAACCACGTGCTGACCACATCATAACACAAGTGTAGCCAACATTTTAAAACTTCACCAAAGTTGATAAATTTACGGCCACCGCTCAGTGGCAGACCTGAGTTTCTTTCTCTATTTCCAAGACCATGGACCTCTTGCCCTCCATCATAGTTTCTCTGTTTACAGAATCATGGACCTCTTGTCCTCCATCATAGTTTCTCTGTTTACAGGACCACGGACCTTTTGCCCTCCATCAAAGATTCTCTGTTTACAGGGGGCATAGACCTCTTGCCCTCCATCACAGTTTCTCTTGAGGCTTTTGTCCTCCATCAGAGTTTCTCGGTTTACAGGACCATGGACTTCTTGCCCTCCATCACAGTTTCTCTGTTTACAGGACCATAGACCTCTTGCCCTCCATCACAGTTTCTCTGTTTACAGGACCACAGACCTCTTGCCCCCCATCAGAGTTTCTCTGTTTACAGGACCATAGACCTCTTGCCCTCCATTACAGTTTCTCTGTTTACAGGACCATGGACCTTTTGCCCTCCATCACAGTTTCTCTGTTTACAGGACCATGGACCTCTTGCCCTCCATCACAGTTTCTCTGTTTACAGGACCATGGACCTTTTGCCCTCCATCACAGTTTCTCTGTTTACAGGACCATAGACCTCTTGTCCTCCATCAGAGTTTCCCTGTTTACAGTACCATAGACCTCTTGCCCTCCATCACAGTTTCTCTGTTTACAGGACCATGGACCTTTTGCCCTCTATCACAGTTTCTCTGTTTACAGGACCATGGACCTTTTGCCCTCAATCAAAGTTTCTCTGTTTACATGACCATGGACCTCTTGCCCTCCATTACAGTTTCTCTGTTTACAGGACCATGGACCTTTTGCCCTCTATCACAGTTTCTCTGTTTACAGGACCATGGACCTTTTGCCCTCAATCAAAGTTTCTCTGTTTACATGACCATGGACCTCTTGCCCTCCATTACAGTTTCTCTGTTTACAGGACCATGGGCCTCTTGCCCTTCATCACAGTTTCTCTGTTTACAGGACCATGGGCCTCTTGCCCTTCATCACAGTTTCTCTGTTTGCAGGACCATAGACCTCTTGCCCTCCATCACAGTTTCTCTGTTTACAGGACCATAGACCTCTTGCCCCCCATCACAGTTTCTCTGTTTAAAGGACCATGGACCTCTTGCCCTCCATTACAGTTTCTCTGTTTACAGGACCATGGACCTCTTGCCCTCCATCACAGGTTCTCTGTTTACAGGACCATGGACCTCTTGCCCTCCATCACAGGTTCTCTGTTTACAGGACCATAGACCTCTTGCCCCCCATCACAGTTTCTCTGTTTAAAGGACCATGGACCTCTTGCCCTCCATTACAGTTTCTCTGTTTACAGGACCATGGACCTCTTGCCCTCCATCACAGGTTCTCTGTTTACAGGACCATGGGCCTCTTGCCCTCCATTACAGTTTCTCTGTTTACAGGACCATGGACCTCTTGCCCTCCATCACAGTTTCTCTGTTTACAGGACCATAGACCTCTTGCCCTCCATCACAGTTTCTCTCTTTAAACGACCATAGACCTCTTGCCCCCATCACAGTTTCTCTGTTTGCAGGACCATAGACCTCTTGCCCTCCATCACAGTTTCTCTGTTTACAGGACCATAGACCTCTTGCCCCCCATCACAGTTTCTCTGTTTAAAGGACCATGGACCTCTTGCCCTCCATTACAGTTTCTCTGTTTACAGGACCATGGACCTCTTGCCCTCCATCACAGTTTCTCTGTTTACAGGACCATAGACCTCTTGCCCCCCATCACAGTTTCTCTGTTTAAAGGACCATGGACCTCTTGCCCTCCATCACAGTTTCTCTGTTTACAGGACCATAGACCTCTTGCCCCCCATCACAGTTTCTCTGTTTAAAGGACCATGGACCTCTTGCCCTCCATTACAGTTTCTCTGTTTACAGGACCATGGACCTCTTGCCCTTCATCACAGTTTCTCTGTTTACAGGACCATGCGGATCCAGCCCTCCATTTAGTATAAGGTTTTGCCAGGAACATGGGTGAAAAATTAAAAAAAAACTGTTTGTGTTGCGTGTTATTCTTTGGCAGACTTCATCAAATCACAGTCATAAATATGAAATAAAAGCTTACAAGTTTCATTTGCTGTAATAAGTTATAATTAAATCCTTTAAGTCGCATTTCATAGAAAGTTGAACTTCAGGGGGTTGGGGAGGGGGTTGCAGCGTTCAAAGCAACAGAAAAGGCAGGAAAATGGACGAGAATAAAACGTTGGGTACATATGAATACACGCCTAAGTACATATCTTATTGCCTTTTACCAAATACATCTCCTTGAAATGGATATAGCATTGAAGCAATTTGATGCTCTCTTGCTGAAATGAATGCTGAAGATAAACGTGCTTTTTCGCAGTTGGAAATAATTCTGTGTGTCCCCTTACGGGTACTTTGGTTGGTTCAAGTACACTTTCTGTTTGCAAATGCTAAATAAACTGTCAAAAGTTTCTTTTCAGTAGTGCTCTGTATTTCTTGTGCGTGAGAGTTACTTTTAAGAAGTATTCGTGCCATGTATTTCTTTTTATTTCATATTTTCCTTGGCTGTTCTGCATTCGTGAAGCTGAACATCTCGAAAACTTCTGGAACTAAGGCTTCATTCCCACTTGGCATTGAAAACGCCAAATGGGGATGGATTGCCTCGAATTCTTCACCTATTTTTCCTTTTTTTCTCGCTTTTTTTTTTTATAAATTTTTTCTCTTCTTCCGCCGAATCGGTTTCAAGACATCTCCTCCGAGACCGCTGAAGCTAGACCAACCAAACTTGGCACATGTATGGAGGGTCATCTGAAGTGGTGCACCTGATAAAAATTTTTGACCCTGACCTTACTGGTCAAGGTCAAATCGCGAAAAAGGTCAAAAGGTTTTCAGGCAATTAAAGCAAGGCCGTTGAAGCTAGAACAGCCAAACTTGGCACATATATAAAAAACAATGTGATCTGAAGCAACAGATAAAAATTTTTGACCTTGACCTTGACCATGGCCTTGAAATCGCGAAAAACGTCATTTGAGAAAAACAATGAGTTATCTCGAAAACGGTAAGAGATAGAGCAATTTTCACCTCATTTTCGACCTCCACCGCCTATACGACGATACGTAAGGTATAACTTCCGGTATCCTTGACCTCCAGGTCACTTTCGAGCCCCAAACCGGAAGTTAGCCCTTATCTCGAAAACGGTAAGAGATAGAGCAATTTTCACCTCATTTTCGACCTCCACCCCCTATACGACGATACGTAAGGTATAACTTCCGGTGTCCTTGACCTCTAGGTCACTTTCGAGTCCCAAACCGGAAGTTGGCCCTTATCTCGAAAACGGTAAGAGATAGAGCAATTTTCACCTCATTTTCGACCTCCACCCCCTATACGATGATACGTAAGGTATAACTTCCGGTGTCCTTGACCTCCAGGTCACTTTCGAGCCCCAAACCGGAAGTTGGCCCTTATCTCGAAAACGGTAAGAGATAGAGCAATTTTCACCTCATTTTCGACCTCCATCCCCTATAGGACGATATGTAAGGTATAACTTCCGGTATCCTTGACCTCCAGGTCACTTTCGAGCCCCAAACCGGAAGTTGGCCCTTATCTCGAAAACGGTAAGAGATACAGCAATTTTGACTTCATTTTCGACCTCCACCCCTATACGACGATACGTAAGGTATAACTTCCGGTGTCCTTGACCTCCAGGTCACTTTCGAGCCCCAAACCGGAAGTTGGCCCTTATCTCGAAAACGGTAAGAGATAGAGGAATCAGTTTCCAGACATGTCCTCCAAGACCGTTGAAACTAGACCAGCCAAACTTGGCACATGAATAGAGGTCATCTGAAGTGGTACACCTTACCGGTATAGTTGGCAGTATTTAGGAGGATATTCTACATTGAGACATGTGAAAATTGTTAACAATTAGTAATATCATCTACGTTCCGTTTTAAGTTATCATTCCAAGTGGGGTCTAATTCGCTGTGCGAATTTCGGTCTAGTTTCAAATATATCACGCACTGCAAGAAAAACTTCTAGAAACACATTCCATAGTCCCTTTTACAGATCCAGCGCCATTTGACAGTGAGTGTGCAAAGGGATAAAGAAAAGGGCATAAAACAAACTACGGGTTGGCAAACAGAATTTTTGTGTAAAAAAGTATGCTAGTTTGTTTATTTTCACCAATCCTGTATTTTTTTTTGTGGTATTTTATGTTTTTGTGCCCCAAACACAAGAATACAGAAAAAACATAGGATTGGTGAAAACATAAGAAGCTAATATATTTTTCACACAAAAATTTTGTTGCCCAACGGTGGCTTGTTTTACGCCCTTTTCTATACCCCCTTGCCCCCTCACTTTTAAAATGGCACCCGATCTGTAAAAAGGACTATTGCGCAATGACGTGATGTCATTACTGCGTCATGAGGTCATTTGGATGTTGATGTTATAAGTCGCGAAAGTTATTCCCGTCAGTGCTAATTACACCACGAAACAACATTTTGTCAAATATATATTTTGTGAGTAATTTTTATTACGTATGGCGTCACTGCTTTCCACCAAGGCATCATTCAGGTTTAAAGTCTCATTTGGTCTATGTACATTTCGTCTTAAACAAACAAATTAAAAGATGAGTTTCCAAACTTTTTATTATTTATCTTCCAGACGAAAAAATAAAAATTGAAACTGTTTTTATCTATTTTCTTGTGTTTACTGAAATTGAAAAATGGAAAATTGGGTTGCGGCGAATTCTCTGAGATGCTGTGCTATTTTGCGAATGTTCTGTACCGAAGACCCCTTAAGTTGTTTTTTTTTTATTTTTAATGTATTTATTGTTTTCTTATCTTTTTTTGTCTAGTCATGGTTTCTGGGCTCGTTTTACTACAAGTTTCAAGCTTTTTGGTGTCTTCAGTAATGTCAAGTCGACTATCCGAATCGATAACCTGAATCGATAATATTAACAGAGCTAAATGGCAATAATTGAAATTATTTACTATCACTAGATAAAATTGAAATTAGAAGAAAAAATCAAAACAAACAAAACATATCAAGCTGGAAAAGTATGTGGGATTTCTTTTGCTGCTGCCCTGGTGTAGTAGCCCCTGGTTCAATTGGTGTCCCGTGTCTCAGACATGAGAGTAAAGGCACAGAGTAAGAAAGAATTGCAATTGCATTTTGTTCGCAATTCATTTGCAATATGCTGTTTTACCACTGAGTTGGCGCTTAGTGCAAAATAACGCTCTGATTGCCACATGAAAAAAACTGTTATTGGTTATTAAAAACATATTGAAGTGTAAAAACTGTTAGTAGTTGTCACGGAAACAAGAATAAATATCGCCAATACAACGACAAAATGGAAACTTTCTTCAAATACCCACATGTGGCCCAACCTTTTGTGAACTTTGATCAGGGTCTGGCGCAGTAAGCCATGAATAATACAGACATATGCATTCCTTTGTAGCGGGGCCGAACAGACGTCGGCTTGCTGTATGAAACAATACCTATGCGTGCCCATCATACTATGATTACTCTTAATGAGGAGCAATTTTTCTCCATCATTAGTGAATTAACCAAAGCCTGGCTTGCCCCCCTCCCCCCTCCCCCCTGTCACTTGTTGCCACCTGTTACTTCTCTTTGGAGCGTGCATTCTGTATTTAAGATTTAACTTTATATATTAACCAAAGTCTGCCCCCCCCCAACCGCCACCCATAATAACATTACAGAATGCATTGAATTGAATGCGGCAGAAATTAGTTTAGCCTTACAGTTCTCAGAATAATATTTTCTTCACCACACACACAAATAATACAACTTACATTGCAAATATTACGTTGAAAGCGAGATACAAAAACCTATTTGATAACACAAAAATAGTGACCCTTGAACCATGTGCTTGTTCCAAAGACTTATAATTATGTGAGTTTTTTCATTGGACAAACAAGAATCGATTTTGGATCCGGTTAGTTGCGGGTTGTCGTATTTTTACCTGTATTTATTTTAATTTAAAAAATAATACACTCTGAAAAAAATAATAAAAAACTAAATGAAAACAAGATTATGGCAATCACCACCGGGATGACGCCACAGTGATGCCACTGATGGACACAACGCTGGTATTTTTAGCCGCCCTTTAATGGGTTGGGCAGATTACGCCCTAAAAACCCTCCACTAAACCCCAGAGGACTACAGCAAGTTACATGCCAAATTTCCCACGGGCTAAGCTCTTTGAAATATATCTTAGATGTGATTTTAATGGTTTTAAATTCAATTTAGCCCTACCCTACAAGGCAGTGATTTTGGCTCTTGGTGTTACTAACAATTTCACGTTCGTTTGCCAGCCTGGAAAATCGCGCTTTTCCCACGGAGAAGATGTAAAGAAATCGACTCTTGATGCTCTAAATAAAGCTTTAAAGGCTACACTGGGCGGCTTAATGCCCCCTTTTATCATTCAATTTCTCATCATTATATCTGTATTAAGTGAACAGGTAGCAAAATATGGTGCCGCACGAGGGAATACTAAAATAAGTTAAGCGTAACTGTTACGGTCTTGCAAAGCAAGGGGTTACGAAAGGAAGAAGTGAAATGTTAGAGGATTAAGCCTTCCTGACGGCGGAGGGTTTACCACAGAATATTTGCTGTGATGTCGGACATAGAGGTGTATCCAACAGCAATACTTAGGCAGCTTTAGGCCACTTTATTTTGTTCAAAAAGCTTTACCTTTATATATTTTAAAATGGTAGTTAGCTTGGGTGAAAAGGGCGGCTGGCACATTCTTGACCAGTTCTCTGTACTCACCGCGGTGAGTGTCCATCCCCCCCGGAGGAGTAGGTATGACTTATTAAAGATTTCACCACTATGCGCATTTTGGCCACAATTTTGTTCTTTTTAGGACAGACAGAGAAATACTTTTGTTTCTAATCCCTTTTTAACACTTAACCTGGCCGGCCGGCGATCCTTCTTTCCTAACAAATTGAAACCAGTGATATCTTTAACTTTTGAAGATTTCGATGACCGGAATGGCCAAAATTCTGGCATTGTTTTTTAAGCAAAATATGGTATTTTTTAAATATATGTTTATATGGCATAACACTGAATAATAATTTTTTAAAGTTTTTGCTTTGAACCATTTGAAGTATTTCTAGACGAAAATGCAACCGCCGTGGGCGCGAAAGGAGAACTTGAAGATGCACATCTTTCCTGACCAGACATTATCAGCCATTTGTCTGCCTCCTTGTGGGTTTTTTTTTCAAATTTTGCATACTCAGTTTCCTTTTTTATACATAGATTTATTTCGAAACCTATGGGTCACTTCTTTTTTATTTGAGATTTTAGTGACCCAGTCGGCAGGTGAGAAACAAATGTTTCAGGCTATATGTTGACCAGACGCTTCCCAGGTGCATGTCTGCCAAATACACATTCAGTTTATGTTGGCCAAATGTTTGTTCGGTAAGCGTTGACCAAATGTGCATTTGGTTTATGCTGACTAGCTGTTCTAAGAATTGCATGCTGTCCAAATATGCATTCAGATGTGTATATTTCAGTTAACCATTCTCGTTTCTTTCAGCTGTTTAGTAATTCTGGTTGTCTTTTGCATTCACCATCTCATTGCACACATTCACGCCGTCGAAACCACCAAATTATTCTTCTGCCAAGTGTGAAAATGGCTACTTTTACTTCACAAAAGCTCCGAATTCGCGTATCCCCTTTTACATGGACTTCACTTCATATGTGTTGAATTGATGCACAATAGAAACCCTTTTTTGTTGCACATCGAATACTCTTGGTCAGTCTGATTAGCCAATCATGAGCGAGCAGGAAGTAGGTCAATACATTCATTTTCGCGCGTTCTTTGCACACGCTATTCTTTGCGCGCAACAAATTTTTGCGTGGAAACAGTTGACAAGGTGCGATATGGTTTCTATTTTTAGTTTATTTAACTAATAATAGCCCACTTTATCACTGCTATAAGTCTGAATAAATTCGGTTTGGTAGAAGCTCGGATTTTACCACTTTGAAAAGTTGTAGGTAGCTGTATTTTACGAGTTTACAACAATAACACGCAGCTGATGCTGACACAAATACACACATATACACACATACACACATACACACACACACATACACACACACTTCGTCCAGAAGGTTTCAGTCCACTGCGCCTGTCTTGGCCGCAAGCTAGCACCGGCAATCAGTTACCAAGCTGTTGATCTGTTTTGTTCTGCTTCTGTACTCCATTTCTGACAACACGATCCTTCCAGAAGCTGTTCCGAGGTATCCATGTGTGTCTTCCCGAGGGGGCAATCCTCTGCGTGGCATGTGAAGAAATTTGGACTAACTGGTTCGAATTTCAAGTGCTTTGGTATCTGGCTGTGGTTACCTTGCTTTAGTCGGTACGTTCCTTGGTCACATCCCTACCAACCTCTGTTTTTTCTGGTCATTTTGTTCGATTTCAACCAACCAAGAAGGAAAAGGAAAGGAGTATTCAAGCAGGGTATGCTACGCCGGCAAGCCAGACATTTTGACAAACAATTGCCAAATTGGACATCTTTCACTTAGCGCCTGATGATAGCAGAGTCACGACAAAAAGTGTAGAAATTTTGAAAACTGTAACAGTTTGATTGCTGTGTCATTTACAGTTAGACAGTGCCTTTTATTTCTTCTTCAACTTGTAGACGAAGATCCTCAGTGCAGCCACCCAATTTCTACGTACAATCCGTACCCTCTCTGCGACCGTAGCAGAAGCAAAATAGGACTACTGCTCTGCGACAAGACACGCATGAATACCGAGTGTGACATTGCTGTAGAATGAAAACATTGACACTTTGGCATAGTTAGGTTCAGTGACGATGCAGCAATGAGCGCCAATCATTCATTCCCGTTTTATCTACCAACAACCAATCGTCTTACCTATAGAGGAGTAAGAAAAAGGTTAATTCAAGTCTAAAGTGCAGGTCGCGAATTCCGCTTTTACTCATAAAACTCTTTTTGAGAATGAAACGTCAGTTTTATTCCTGAAAAGCTTCCGTTCGCTTATCTCTGCTTTAGATTGGGTTCGAAAACGGTGACGGAGCGAAACAGCCCTTCATGTCAAGCTAAACAAGAGGTGTCCAGAATAAGTAAAGAAACTGGGCCATCTCTCTTTCTTTTAATTCCTTCTTTCAACCTGATGGGTGGAAAAGCGACCATTGTAACACAATGACAACATAAAAGAGTGTATTGTTCACGAATATCCCAGCTCACGAATACTGAATTTATGCGTATGATTGCAAGAGATTCTTCTAGGCGCTATGGGCGCGTTGAGCTCGATTTGCAATAACATAAACAAGATCTTATACCTTCATGACAGGCTGAACGGACATATTTTATTCTGATGAAATTACCACCGAACGTCTTAAGCTTTAGCGTTATGATCTTCCTCTAGTGACTAAAGCTATCACTCCGAGTCTTGTAAGAACAATAATGATCAAGATAAAGGTATATTTGACAAATTCTTAGAATATATCTCACCCAAAGAATTGTCAAAGAACTCCATCTGAAATTTGCATCTACCACTCGAGTCTTCTAAGTTCAATGCTATTCAAGCTGAGAGCAATACTCGCTCACGCTCAGAGATAAACTCTTGCAATATCCCTCTTTCTTTCTCTTTTTATATAGCCTGCTAATGCTCCTCCGAGTCTTCTAAATGCATACCAAAATTAAAAACATGTTTAATAAAATCTTGTTACTTGAGAACAAACTGCCACTGAAGTCTGTTATTACGGTTTCTAGTCTTGTGACTAGGGACAAAAATAATCGGATTAAGTCAAATCTAACAGTGTCTTGTACTATGTCTAACCCTAAAATGTCAGACAATTTTTTCTTAGTCTGCTACACCCAAACTCTCCTAAGGTCAATAGTCATCAAGATAAAGGTGTGTTTAATAAATCCTAGTAATATCGCTCACCTTAAAGAAAAACCAAATAACTGGCACCTTCGTGATAAAACCGCAGAAGGTTAGATTTCACTGAAATTCGGCTTTTCGTTAATACCTGCACTAATTCTTGGCGCATTGGAAAACTGTAATAGCCACGTAGGTAGTTATGTTTGCTATCGTTACACAAATGTCATTCCAAATATAACTAGATACAAGTAGGTACCAAAGTTGTTTGAATTGTTTTCGAATTAGTTTCAGCACTTTTGGGCGAATCACAAAGAAAGTTTATTAAGCACTAGCTTAAGACACGATTTTAATGAAAAATTTGTTACCAATATTTTAACTATTTTTAGCAAATCGCCAAACAATTAATAGCTAGCTAGGCACTTAGGTGCCCTATTCTAATCAAAATTTTAAGACGACGTTTTCATTTAAACCATAGAAAGATATATTTCTCACAATATTTCGGCCAGTTCTAGTGAATTGTCAAAGAAGTAATGGTCATGTTGGTACTAATCCATGCTACCTTTAACCAAATTACAAGACAGTCAGACCATAGCCCTAGCTTTAGCAAAAATGTGATAATTTTGTACTTGCAAATATTGGTTTTGGCGAATCACCAAAAAAACGTAACAACCAGATAGACCATTTTCCTTCTTCTTTCAATCAAAATTTCGGTCAATTTTGGGGAATCTCCAAAAATAACCAGGTAGGAACGCATGCAGCTATATTTAATCATGATTTCAAGAAAATCAGTCTACAGCTTAAGAGATATGAGTTATAAAAGTTGACAGCGTACATATGCACATGTATTACTTTCTTAGAATGGAACGTTTTGTCATGTGTTATAACAATGACACAGAATAACAGCATACATTGTGTTTGAAAATGGCGTATATTGCTTTATGCATTTCTTACATAAGCTCTGAAAAATATCATAATGTTGCCTTTAATGGTAAAGGAAAACTTCATTGCTTAAGCGTTGATTCAGATTTGGTACCTGAAAAAGTCGCGCGTAGTTTTTCGCACTATTCCTGTGCACTATTCACGGTTTTTCAGAATCTTTTTAAAATATATGGAAGGGTGCTTTGGAGGGAATAATATCACTGAAAAAAACTGCCAGCCAAGATGCTACATAAAAATGGATCTTTAACTTTTTTTATTTTTTTGTATACATTAAGTTATTTTTTGAAACAGAGCAAAATTGCTGTAGATATTTGTGAGATATGAGGTTTTTAAGGGCCCTTCTGTATCTATCAGGGAAACTTGAGAAAGTGTTAAGTATCAAAGGTCGCCCATTACTTCGTGTGTTGAGGGTTGATCAATAATTTGATTCAAGCTTCTTGACAAAGCATCGGCGCAGTCGTATCATAATTGAGATCTAATCAAATTGAGAAATTCAAGAGTTTTGTACTCGATGAATGTTTATTTCTTTTTCGTCAGCCAGCGTTATTGTTTATTTTTACCAAGAGCTTGTCTTTATTGCATGCGGGGTTAACAATACACACTACAGCAAGCTTAAGCAGTCTTGTTTATTTTGCAAGTTTAAATAAACCACAATTACATTAGAAATTATACAAGGAGTTACACCTTGAAATTGTTATAATTTTAATCAAGCATAACAAGAAAGGAATTTGATGCAATGGATAGGTTTTTATGGGTTATACTGTGAAAGCATGCAAAGTTTATTTCGTAAAAATCATTTTAAAATGTCACGCGATTTGTTCAAAATTCAAAAGCCAAATAATCCGCTCAGCCTATCAGAAACTTACGCGGTTACTGGCCAAATTAACGACATGGCATTGATAACATGTTAAAATATCAAATTTGCAACATAAAAAGTGAGCAAAAACAACAACAACAATAACAACAACGCATATACGCAGTTGCTTATATGTGTAACAGTGACTGTGCGAAGTCTGTGAAATTTTCAGTGAATCTGTGAAATCTCTGAACATGTCATTAGATGAAGCTGTCTGCAGTTGATAAAATCCATTAAAATAAGATTTGAGAGAGTTATACTCTTACAATTATGAAGTTGCTTGATATTAATGACAAATTCTAATAATAGTCTAAAGAAGTTGTTTTGTTGCAAAATTAACTGAATTCCCATGGAAAGGTGTTACATACTGAGTTGCTTCTTTTTAAGGCTGTTACTTACTGCGTTGCCTCTCGGTAGGGCTGTTACTTACTGAGTAGCTTCTCTGTAAGGCTGTTACTTACTGAGTAGCTTTCTGTAAGGCTGTTACTTGCTGAGTAGCTTCTCTGTAGGGCTGTTACTTACTGAGTAGCTTCTCTGTAGGGCTGTTAGTTACTGAGTGGTCTGTCTGTAAGGCTGTTACTTAGTGAGTAGCTTCTCTGTAAGGCTGTTACTTACTGAGTAGCTTCTCTGTAGGGCTGTTAGTTACTGAGTGGTCTGTCTGTAAGGCTGTTACTTAGTGAGTAGCTTCTCTGTAAGGCTGTCACTTAGTGAGTAGCTTCTCTGTAGGGCTGTTACTTACTCAGTAGCCTCTTCGTAGGGCTGTTACTTACTGAGTAGCTTCTCTATAAGGCTGTTACTTAGTGAGTAGCTTCTCTGTAAGGCTGTTCCTTAAGGCTGTTACTGAGCATGTTGTGTGGCTAAGTGGTACTTGTTATTTAAACGTTGAGAAATACCATTGTTGTTTTTATTACTAACACTGCTTTCTGTAAATTTCACCTTAAAATGTTTAGGCTCGGATGCCCTCTCCAAATTGTACAGATTCGCTGAAAATTTTAGTGACTTTGTGAAGTCACTGATTTGATAAATTTACTGTAACATACTGCGTGTGTGTGTATGGTGTCTCTAATCGGTTTCGATGAATGAGCGTCAGACGACATCAGTCTTGTGAATGGTCATGTGACTAGACCTCCGTCTCCGTGACCACTTCGCCATCGTCGCAGGACCTTTGGTTGCCATGACAATATTTACATCTGCAACATATACACACACAAAGAAACAAAGGTAATGGAGAGAGAGAGAGAGAGAGACAGAGAGAGAGAGATAGGGAGGGAGGGAGGGACAGGGACAGGGATAGGGAGAGGACAGGGGTGGAGGGGTGATGAGAGAGAGAGAGAGAAAGGGGAAATGAGAGAGAGAGAGAGAGAGAGAGAGAGAGGGAGAGAGTGATAGGGAGGGAAGGAGAGGGACAGGGCGAGCGAGAAGACAGGGGTGGAGGGGTGATGAGGGAGAGACAGAGAGTGACAGGGAGGGACGGAGAGGGACAGAGCAATCGAGAGGACAGGGATGGAGGGGAATGAGAGAGAAAGAGAGAGAAAGAGAGTGATAGGGAGGAAGGAGATGGACAGAGCGAGCGAGAGGACAGGGGTGGAGGGGGGATGAGGGAGAGACAGAGAGTGACAGGGAGGGACGGAGAGGGACAGAGCAATCGATAGGACAGGGATGGAGGGGAATGAGAGAGAAAGAGAGAGAGAGAGAGAGAGAGAGAGAGAGTGATAGGGAGGGAAGGAGAGGGACAGGGCGAGCGAGAGGACAGGGTTGGAGGGGGGATGAGGGAGAGACAGAGAGTGACAGGGCGGGACGGAGAGGGACAGAGCAATCGAGAGGACAGGGATGGAGGGGGAATGAGGGAGAGAGAGAGAGAGAGAGTGATAGGGAGGGAGGAGAGGGACAGGGCAAGCGAGAGGACAGGGGTGGAGGGGGATGAGGGAGAGACAGAGAGTGACAGGGCGGGACGGAGAGGGACAGAGCAATCGAGAGGACAGGGATGGAGGGGGAATGAGGGAGAGAGAGAGAGAGAGAGAGAGAGAGAGTGATAGGGAAGGAAGAAGAGGGACAGGGCGAGCGAGAGGACAGGGGTGGATGGGGGGATGAGGGAGAGACAGAGAGTGACAGGGAGGGACGGAGAGGGACAGAGCAATCGAGAGGACAGGGATGGAGGGGGAATGAGAGAGAAAGAGAGAGAGTGATAGGGAGGGAAGGAGAGGGACAGGGATAGGGAGAGGACAGGGGTGGAGGGGGGATGAGGGGGAGAGAGAAAGGGGAAATGAGAGAGAGAGAGAGAGAGAGAGAGAGAGAGAGAGAGAGAGAGAGAGAGAGAGAGAGAGAGAGAGAGAGAGAGAGAGAGAGAGAGAGAGAGAGAGAGAGAGGGCAACAAACATTGGTTCTGAACAGAAATTTTAAGTTCAATTGCAGTAATGACACTGATGGAATAGATTTTGCCATTAAAAAGCACCTAAGCACATTGCTGAAATATTTCCGGAAATCTTCTGAAATTGGACTCTCTGAAACCGCTAAGAACTGGCACTCTAGCATTTTTGGACAACACAGTTTTGTTTGTGAATAAGTGAAGAAATATTTCGAAACAAAGCGCCGAAGTCATTTAGGAAATATATGCAAAATTTGAAAATAGAACGGAATTCAGTTATTCCCATACCGACCACTTTGGGATTGTCCCCATCAAAAGACCATCAACAGTTACTAAGCAACGCGGTGCAAGTGCTTGCGGTCGTGTGTAAGCCACACCCGCGAAGACCGTGCGATTGTTTTATGCACGTTAAACACGATTTGCGGTCAAATAGGCGTGAATAAAATGCCCGGAAAGTGTCACACTGCTGTCTCTGATTGATGATTAACCTAAATAAGATTGTCTTCTCACATTCATAAACCCATATTAAGATATTGGTTTTCTTTTCAGCTGTAGCGATTCAGATTAAGATTTGCATTTGTTTCAAGCCCATTGTTGGCCCTTGGAGGTGCACGGACAGAGCCTCATACTTGCAAGGCAATTCCCACAACCAAAAAATTCAATCACTGTCACCTTTTCTTCAGTTTTTACCAGCCTTTTAATACAGATATTTAAGTGTATGTTAACTCGACCCGCCCTCAAAGGATATTTGAAGCCCTGGTTTTGCAGAGGGCATCGCAACTTTTACCCCTATCAATTTTGACCTTCCACAAAACATTCAATACAACACCCCCTGCTACTCCGATATTTACATAGCCTCGGAGAGTAATGTATATCACTGTACGTGCAATAACACGGGCGTATTACAATTACAGCCAGGTATGGGCTAACGCAACGACATTCCAGGGTAACCTGAAGATACCACCAGGTGACAGGTTCATCATCTGAAGAGCTTTGCACTAGAAATTTGTTTTATTTCGAAAACAAGAGAAAACTAAGTCTGTTAGCTGGGATGACGGTGTAATTTGGAGTATTCTTAAAGGCATATCGCAGTATGTTATTCAGTATTTGAACATAACGGATTCATTTTGTCAACAGACTTACTCGGACAGTTGACCCACACTCGGACAGTTGGCCCACACTCGGACAGTTGGCCAACACTCGGACAGTTGGCTCACACTCGGACAGTTGGCTCACACTCGGACAGTTGGCCCACACTCATCTGAGAGCTGAACTGTTCAGGGGAACAATGTCTGCGGATAACTGATCTGGATATGGAAACTTTTATTTTAAACATACTCATAACAATTTTCTTGCATTTAAAAGATTTTTGATGTCATAAAATATTACAGAAAAGGTTAACATAAAAAATAAACCTGTTCCCTTGTAAGAGCCCTTCTCATTTCATGTGAAATACGGGGGTGCAATACCTTTTGCGCATTTTATAAATAAAAACTCGTGACATAACGCCAAATACAGAGAAAGAAAGAGAGAGACAGTGAGAGAGAGAGAGAGAGAGAGAGAGAGAGAGAAGGAGGGAGAGAGAGAGAGAGAGGGGAGAGAGAGAGAGAGAGAGAGAGAGAGAGAGAGAGAGAGAGAGAGAGAGTGCAACTTTGTAAAAACCTGCTTGATCTCTCTTGTGTTGTCAGGTATATGTTAAGGGAACGTTGCCCAATAGCTTAATTGAATCTCAACGGTTTCTGATCCGGTGATTTGCCCATTGTTTTTAATTGTCAAAGGCAGTTTTCGTCCGTGGGTACAATTGAGGCATTGCAGTGAAGCTCACGAAGCTATCCCACAACAAAGACTGAGATAAACCACCTCAAACCGGCTGACTTATGCCATTATTTACCTGTGCCACTCAACCATTTAATGGGGTATTGTTTTCCAGCGAACATCATTTAGGGGATCCTTGATAAAACCATTCAAAGAAAATCATCATAATTCCACACACCAGAAGTGACCCATTTAGTGAAAAGCCAACAAACAAAACAATTGTTTCGACACATTAAGCTGCAGATGGAAGAACAGCGTTTTGTTGGTGCGTTTCCACGCTATATTCTGTGACAGTACCATCATCTGCTGGTTTCCATTCTGGGACTACAGAGCCTGGGCGCATGCGTGTCATTGCACCCCGTCCCTTGAGGTTCTTTGTGCAGGGTCATAAGCGTGGTATGTACTTGTAAATAATGTGAAATCAAGCGATTAACACTAATCCAGCCAAACAAGAGAACAAACAATACTTTTAACAACATTTAAACGTCATTTAATATCCAACGGGATGGTTAATTATTATCCAAACATGATTTACTTTTAGTCTGAGGGCGGCTGGCTGGTCAAAAGAAATAAAGCGTGCATGTTGCTGAAGGCTGGAGCTTATGAAAACAGAAATGCCCCAGTGTTTAAATTTGTTACAAAATCATAGATCTGGAGTGTACTTAAAGTACTTTCACCAGGACCAGTACCAGCACCTCACCAGGACCAGAATAGTAGCAGTCCCATCGCAGCAGCCAGGGCAGTAGCAGTGCAATCACAAGTACCAGGCAGTAGCTTCACCAGTACCAGAACTGTAGCAGTACCCTTACTAGTATCAGAGTTGTAGCAGTACCCTTACTAGTATCAAAGCTGTAGCAGTACCCTTACTAGTAACAGAGCAGTAGCAATACCCTCATCAGTATCAGAGTGGTAGCAGTACCGTCACAAGTATCAGAGCAGTAGCAGTAAATGATTTTGCCAATGAAAATTGACACTGAGAGTTACTCCGTCACATTGTGCTGAGACAGGTTGGAGTTCCTAACCAATTAAATACTCAAGCAGCATCTCAGGTGGTGTAAATTGTAACTCAGTAACGCGTTTCATAAATTGCAATTAAATTCATCCCAGAACAATTGCAATGAAGTCTTGTACGGTGCGAGATTAATTAAACCTGTCAAAGTGTTACATGAAAGACAACAAAGAATCTCCGACAAGCGCAATAAGCATAACACAGAAAGCAAAATCTTAACACCCTTTTAATTCTTGGATAATGGTTGTCAAAGCAATGGCAAATAGTGTTAAAATGCCACCAAATGTATACTATAACAATGGTTATAGAATTGAAAAAAAAAAAACTTTATTTCATGATTTTGGGCCGAGTTGGCAAAAATTTGTTGGACCGAGTCGTTACATGGTGCCAAGTTGGTAATGGGCCGAGTTGTCCAGACCCCGTGCAGACAACGTACCCGTTAGACTGTAAATCGTGAGGTCATGAGTTCGATTCCCGGTTGGGGCGATGAATATTTTTTTGCCGGATTGAATTGATTTTTGGCAGAAAACATGCCTTGGTGATCCTGTATGCCACTTTTTATTTTTCAGCCGATTTTTTTAATTTTTAAATTTTAACGATTTTTTTTTAAACTTTAGAAAATACTTATATACATGACGTAGAAAGAAGTGTTCAAAGTGTACCTTCCACAATGGCTGAGGCGGGAGATCGATTTCAATATCCAAGATAGTTCTTCCGGTTCACTGCGGGTACAACTTTTCGTGTTTTTTTTTTTTGGAACGGTAACGAAATTTCAATTGCTCTGCCTATGACGTCATCAATTACGAATTATATGACGGCATTTATGTTTTGAAGCTCAGTAACTCGAAAAGCAATGAAGCGTCCTTTTTGCAACAGAATACTCACTGGTAAGCAAGGTAATCTTGTTTGCATGTTTTCTTCTGTAATTGTTCCGTTCAAAGTGACTGATTAGGGGCTGGGGAGACATATCATTATTATTATAATTATTATATATTATTATTATTATTATAAAGTGTTCTTTTATAGCGCAAACATCAATACTGTTCTATGCGCTGTACAAAATTCGTTAAGACTAAAATTCATATAAAAATTTAATTAAAACTAAGAAATATCTAAATTAAAAAAGTTGACTAGTCATTAATACTGTAAGCTTTCCTGAATAAGTAAAATTTTAATTTAGATTTAAAAGCAGATAGAGTGTCTGTTTCTCTAATATGACGTGGTAGACTATTCCATAATCTAGGTGCCGATGCGCGGAAGGCTCTTTCTCCTGCATATTTAAGTTTAGTACGCGGAACCGTCAGCGTTTTTACATCACTGGATCGGAGTGTGCGTGATGTTATGTTCCATGTCAACAAATCTTTTAAATAACTAGGCCCGGTGTCATGTAGACATTTGTAGGATAGCACGCAGAGTTTAAACTCGATGCGAAACTTGATTGGTAGCCAGTGTAATTCGACAAAAGCTTGTGTTGCAGAGTCTTGATATCCAAGGTTGTATATTAACCTGGCTGCCATGTTCTGGACTCGTTGTAGTTTATTGATTAGGTATTTCGGGATGCCAAAATATAAAGAGTTTGCATAGTCCAGTCGCGAGATGACAAATGCCTGAACGAGTGTGTGTAATGCCTTTTTGGTAAGATATTTCCTCATTTTCCTGAGCATGGGAATGTTTCTGTAACACACTCTTATAACGCCATGTACTTGAGATTTCATTTTAAGGTCACAGTCAATAAAGACGCCAAGATTTTTCACAGTCGTTTTCGTATTAATTTCAGTTTCACTAACTTTCAAAGAACTGAAGGCAACTTTTTTAAATTTTTGTTGGGTTCCGATCAGAATCACTTCTGTTTTTTCGCCATTTAACTTTAATTTATTTTTTATTCATCCATTGCGATATCTCAAATATGCAGGTTTCTATCGCTAATTTCCCTCGCATTTGGCTTTCTATGGAATTTGCATCCATCGATTGTTGTAGTTGTGTGTCATCGGCAAAGAGGTGGTAAACTATTGACAGAAGAAGCATGATATATCCAAGCTCTCTAGTGTAGGACGTGTAGGCCCATGGTCCCAGACCACTGCCTTGTGGTACACCCGTCAAGAGTTTGCCTTAGACATACAGTTGCCAATTTTTACTCGTTGACTACGCTGCGACAAGTACGATTTGAACCACTCATTGCCAGTTTCTTGTATGCCATACAGTGTCGTTAGCCGTTCCAGGAGGATCTCGTGGTTTACCGTATCGAAGGCCGCGCTAAGGTCCAGTAAGGTTAGTATTGAAACTTTCTGATTGTCCATACTCCAGAGAAGTTCATCAAATATTTTTAAAAGCTCAGTCTCAGTTGAGTGGCCTTGTCGGTATGTTGATTGATATGGGTCTTGTAGAGAGTTACTTGCACAATGATCGCTTAATTGGTCTAAAACTACTCTTTCTAAAATTTTGCTTAGGAATGGAAGATTAGACACCGGTCTATAATTTGAAAATGACGTTCCACCATTTGTTTTTTTTATTAAGGATGTGATAACAGCCTCCTTGAAAGCTATTGGGACGTAACCTTCAAACAGCGAACGGTTGAAAATAGACGTGATGAGAGGAGCCGTTTCTTTTATACATTCTTTCAGTAGGCTCGTAGGGATTGGATCTAACAAACAGGTCTTGTCGGGGGCTTTGCTTATTATTTGCATCACCTCATCCTGGCCTACTTCATTAAACTGAAACTTTTCTGCCAGTGGTAGGTCGATTTTTATGACGTTGTCACACGGGGTGAATGTTTCATTTATTTTTGAAATCTTGCTTTGCAAAAATGCTGTAAAGTCATTTGCTAACTGTTCTTCGGAAACATGTTCAGGTAGTGGAGTGTCCTGTTTTCTGTTGCAAATTTGTTGGAAGAATTGAAATAGCTGTCTCTGATTGCCTTGGTTTTCCATTACAAGCAGATGATAATGTTCAGCTTTTTTAGTGTCCAAAAGGGAATTAAATATAGTGCGTTGATTTAGAAATTTTTTAAGATCATCTGTCCTGCCTGTTGATTTCCAGCGGAGCTCTAATTGTCGTTTTTTCCTTCTCTCAGATTGAATTTCATCATCATACCATTGGTTTTTTGGTCTATACCTTGTCGTTTTAACGATGACCGGTGCATGTTTGTCAATCGTTGACTTTAGTAGAAAGTTAAATCCATTTACTGTATCTTCGAACGAGTTTAACGGCCGTTCTAGGAGTTTGTCACAACCGATTTTAATGTCTTTTTTAAAATGGTCTAAATTGATATCTTTGACAGGATGGGTAGTACGAGTTACGGTTGCGAAATCCTTCTTTGGCATGGAGAGAAGCGTCTGTATTGCATAATGATCCGTGAATAAAGACATCACCGATGGGAATGAGGCAATCATGTCGTCATTGCGTGTGAGAATGAGATCGATGGTATGGCCTGACGTATGTGTTGGAACTCTAACGTGTTGTCTGAGTGAAAATATGTCACACATGTCGTTGAAATCTTTGGTAAAAGCGCCGGTGGTTTTGTCCATGTGAATATTAAAGTCGCCACAGATGAGTAATCGATCACACAGGCTCAGTGTTTGTTCTAAAAATGTCGTAAATTCTTCGACAAACTTTGTCTTCGAACTACGTGGTGGTCGGTAGATAACATGTAGTGATGTCGGTTTGGTTTTAGACGGAATAGCTACACTGCAGCTATCAAATGTTTCGAATTTTGTGGAATTTTGCACGGTGGACTTGATTGTTGATCTCAGTATCCGTTTTTGTTTTAACAAAAATACTGACCGCTTTCGTTTTCACAGGATTTTCTATCCTGTATCTGATTGGCACCTTTGTGTTCCTCAACATCCGACGAGCAAAATGCTAAATCGTTTAGATATTTTCTCACACAGCGAATGGCAGGCTCTTGTACTCACTTAGATATTTTCTCACACAGATCAGAATTGCAGGCTTTCGTGCTCGCTTATATATTTTCTCACACAGATCAGAAGGGTAACTTCTCGTGCTCGCTTAGATATTTTCTCACATAGATCAGAATGACAGGTTGCCGTACACGCTTAGATATTTTCTCACACAGATCAGAATGGCAGGCTATCGAGCTCGTTTAGATATTTTCTCACACAGATCAGAACGGCAGGCTCTCGTGCTCGCTTAGATATTTTCTCATACAGAGAATGGAACAGCTCTCGAGCTCATTTAGATATTTTCTCACACAGATCAGAATGGCAGGCTCTCGCGCTCGCTTAGATATTTTCTCACACAGATCAGAATGGCAGGCTCTTGTGCTCGCTTAGAAATGTTCTCACACAGATCAGAAGGGTAGCTTCTCGTGCTCACTTAGATATTTTCTCATTCAGATCAGAAGGGCAGGTTCTCGTACTCGCCTAGATATTTTCTCACACAGATTAGGATGGCAGCTTCCCGTGCTCGCTTATATATTTTCTCACAAAGATCAGAATGGCAGGCTCTTGTGCTCACTTAGATATTTTCACACACAGATCAGAATGGCAGGCTCTCGAGCTCGTTTAGATGTTTTCTCACACAGATAAGAATAGCTGGCCCCCGTGCTCGCTTAGATATTTTCTCACACAGATAAGAATAGCAGGCTCCCGTGCTCACTTAGATATTTTCTCATACAGATCAGAATGGCAGCTTGTCATGCTCGCTTAGATATTTTCTAACGCAGATCAGAATGGCAGGCTCTCGTGCTCGCTTAGAAATTTTCCCACACAGATCAGAAGAGTAGCATCTCGTGCTCACATAGATATTTTCTCACACAGATCAGAATGGCAGGCTCTCGTGCTCGCTTAGAAATTTTCCCACACAGATCAGAAGAGCAGCATCTCGTGCTCACATAGATATTTTCTCATACAGATCAGAATGGCAGGTTATCGTGCTCGCTTAGATATTTTCTCACACAGATTAGAATAGCTTTCTCTTGTGCTCGCTTAGAAATTTTCTCACACAGATTAGAATGGCAGGCGCTCGTGCTCACTTACATATTTTCACACACAGATTAGAATAACAGGCTCTTGTACTCACTTAGATATTTTCTCACACAGATAAAAATGGCAGGCTCTCTATCTCATTTAGATATTTTCTCACACAGATTAGAATATCAGGATCTCGTGCTCATTTAGATATTTTCTCACACAGATCAAAATGGCAGTCACTTTTACTTCTGTTTCGGTCGTATCTAAAGTGGATATAAGGGAATTACAGAGCCATAGTGGAGCAAAATTTGCATTTATTTCGTAGAACGCTTTTTTACCAGTAAAAGCGTAAGTTTGAGTTCTCCGCTTTTAGCGATATGTGTCCCACCCACCCGACCCTCTTCTACTGGTTCCTGTTCATTAAGCGTACGCCCCACTAGGCCTACACGGCAAATTTTTCGTGCCCATTAGACCTACACCTCTCTAGGCCTAAGCGGAGGTTTGTTGATATGCATTAGGCCTACGCCTCACTGGACCTATGCTCACTAGGCCTATGCGGGACAAAATTTAGTGTTTTTTCATATTGTCTGTGATCTATTGCGAGGAAACCAATTAAATTACTTTTGATTGCGAGACTGTGATGTATTTGAAAAATTTGATTGCAATTACTCAAGTGTGACTACACATTTATTGAGGGTGTTCAGTTTCTCTGTCATGTATTGTGTGGTTTTGAATGCATTTGCTTATATGCAATTGCTAATCTCCCCGAGATGTTCAGTTTTTCTGTAATGTATTGTGTGATTTTAAATGCAATCAGGTGATCTTCCCAAGAGGTTAAGTTGTTCTCCGATATATTGTGTGGATTTAATTGCAATCACTAATTTTCAATTTAATTACAATAAGCGATTATTAGGGAATTCTTGAGATCAGAGTTTATGTGAGCTAATTCATTTTCTTACAAAATTCTATTTAAATATATATTTTTTATTTTAAACACTATTTTTGCAAGCCATGGACTATTTTCAAACAGAAATACCTTCTAAAAGCTTATTCATATCTGGGATTGTCTTATAAGGCAGCTTTACCAAACATGACAGCCATTTTTTTTTATTATTTTCTAGACATATTTCAAATTAGGAAATAATAATATTTTTAACCCCAGAGGGACAGGAGAACGTAAATTTTACTAATATTGAATTCTACGACCTATATGAATATTCATTTAAACGGAATTTGCAGCTCAAGGTACTTGGTAGGGTCAAAAGAAGTGACACATTCGCGATTATGATATGCTGATGACACCGCTGTACAGAACATTCTTGCAAATTACTTCCCTAAATCTACATTTTAATTTACAGATGTATAAAAATTTACTGTAAATGATAAGAAAAAAGTATTGGACATAACAATGCGCAATGGTATCCGAAAATGGTCTCACGACCATTCTATGATGTCAGCACACCACCTGATTTAACTAAAGGCAAAAATTTCGAATTTAATATTTTGTGAAATTTTAGGATTACCTATTGAAGTAGTGCCTCAGTACTTAACACGACAGAATTTACGTAGGCCTATAGGTCTAGTGGGGATTAGGCCTAATGTACATTGAAAAATTACCGCGTAGGCCTAGCGAGGCGTAGGCTTAATGGGCATATAAAATTTGCTGCCTAGGCCCAGTGGGGCGTAGGTCTAGTGGAATTTAGGCCTAGTGGGGCATAGGTCTAATAGGCCTAGTGGGGCGTAGCTTTGGTTGGGGGAAGGTCTAATGGGGCGTAGATCTGGTGGGGTGTAGGAATAGTGGGGCGTAGGTCTGGTGGGGTGTAGGCCTAGTGGGGCGTAGGTCTGGTGGGGTGTAGGCCTAGTGGGGCGTATGTCTGGTGGGGTGTAGGCCTAGTGGGGCGTATGTCTGATGGGGTGTAGGGTTAGTGGGGCGTAGGTCTGGTGGGCTGTAGGGTTAGTTGGGCGAAGGTCTGGTGGGGTGTAGGGTTAGTGGGGCGTAGGTCTGGTGGGGTGTATGCTGTTTATTTCACACACGCCTGCTTTGTTCTCTGATCAGTTCTATTTGTGGGGCTCAAAATGACATTCAGGGCTAGCAAAAGAGGGTTTTTTAATTCGATTTGAGTGGTGGTCCGATCCGGGGGTGGTTCGATTTACGGGGGAGAGAGATCCCGGGATGATCAGATATGCGGCGTGTTCCGATCCCGGGATGGTCCCATCTGCGGGGTGGTCCGATCCCGGGATGGTCCGATTCCGTGGTTCTCGTGTTTGTTTTTGCAGGTTTCTTTGGTAGAATTTATCGTGCATAATTATATGACTCCCGAAGTTTTCACGCCAAGGTCCTCTAAACCTCACCCTGGGTCCGTCAATTATACTGCAGAAACATTTTAATTCTTAATAAACTATATTAGATGAAAACTTAGATTAATAGCACATCCAGACCGCTTTTATCCTAGAATTCCCATTTCGGGAGACCCGTTGTAATTGCAATTACGGCCTTTTCCCCGTACGACCTCCCACTCTTGCACATACCCGGGCATGCCAATTTCCATGTCCATAAATCAAGCCTCTCCTTATCCCGCCACTCCCACCCCCCCCCCCCAAAAAAAAAAAAAAAAGAAGAAGAAAAGAAAAGAAGAAGAAGAAGAAGAAGAACGACTTCATAAACGTAACAAAAGCGTGGCCTGGCTGGCCGCGGGCACGTTTCTTACGCACACGTATTCTATGGCCTCTCGCGGCTGTTTGCTCATCTTACTGGAAAAGTCTGCTCATAAAGTGTAATAACTGTATATTTTGCATGTGCAATGGAGCTTTATACTTGGTCATTCGAGATGTTTAACTAACGTTAACGTAGCCACGATATATTTGCCTTGTCAATGAATGTTCTTCAAGTCGGAGTGATTAAGCTTGAAGGCTCGCATGCAGGTGTCCAAGCGCCCCCCCGCCCCCTCCCCCCGCCCTGCACGCGCCCGCCTCCTGGTGGAGACGACCTGAATCAGCCGGTACGGACATACCGTACTGCTGATGAACACCGAAGTCTGTCCGCGATAACTGCTGGAGACGACCTGAATCAGCCGGTACGGACATACCGTACTGCTGATGAACACCGAAGTCTGTCCGCGATAACTGCTGGAGACGACCTGAATCAGCCGGTACGGACATACCGTACTGCTGATGAACACCGAAGTCTGTCCGCGATAACTGCTGGAGACGACCTGAATCAGCCGGTACGGACATACCGTACTGCTGATCAACACCGAAGTCTGTCCGCAATAACTGCTGGAGACGACCTGAATCAGCCGGTACGGACATACCGTACTGCTGATGAACACCGAAGTCTGTCCGCGATAACTGCTGGAGACGACCTGAATCAGCCGGTACGGACATACCGTACTGCCGACGCCCTGCGCTCGGGAACAGTTAAATTAGTTGCATCATCGCTCAACGGTTTTTTTCCTTCTTTTCACGCCTTGGTTTTTATCCCACTTTACTCACTTCCATTTTTGCCACTGTACATGAAGCAGGCCAGTTCCTTCTGGCACCATCATATAAATACATGCCTAATTTGTTTCCTTTCCAAAACCAGTCTTTTGGTTAAATGATACAAATTCTCGTTACGTACATCCCAGGGGATGTTAGTACTTTAATTTTTTGCGTAATTTTTAAAACTGAATAAATTATATTAATAACAAGAGAAAATGTGAGTCCCGTTTTTTTGTGTTGACAATGAGCTGTGATTTTTGGGCAGATGTTCTAACGAGTGTTTGTAACATGATCCCAGGTTTTGATTTAATTAAGCCGACACAATATGTCGTCAAGGCTTTATAAAACTGTATCCATCGCATCCGAAATGATGCCCATTCTTCAAGCGATTCCACCAGATGTCAAGTGTCATGGACAAAAATCATGATAAATAAATAATAAACAGTGAGGTGACCCTGACCTAAAACGACCACATAAATTGAAATAAAATTAAAAAAACAACAAAAAAGGTAGATAAAACATAATTTGGCAGCCAGCTGAGGTTGTGGCCACAAAAGGCTTACGCGTGAGCAGACAAAATATGCATAACTTCACCGCATTTGGTCAGACTATAAAACGGTATACAATATTAAACATGACGGTTGTAATTTATTAAAACCGCTCATTCTGGATGTTCAGTGTAGCCTGCTCGATGTTCGTCTACAGTCATTATATTACAAGCGTCAGCTTGCTGTATCCCCTTCTTTTTATTTTATTTTATTCTTCAGCAAGAGAGCATGATTTAATCAAAAAATTAACATAACTTGGCATTCTGGTTGAAGGTCTTGGCTGAGTAGCAAGTTTTGTTTACTTTTAAAGATTTTTTTGTGGATCAGGTAGTCACATCTTCTTTAACAGATTCGAAACTCAGACAATTGAATTTGTAAAATTAGTCACAGCAACAGAACAGAAATGGATAATTGGACATTTAGAACCAATCATTAATATAATCTTGCTTGTTTTAAGCACGCTGATTTTGATTTGGGCTTTCTTTGAATGAACTCACCAGTTCTCCCAGGTTTTTCCTAGCTACGTTTTCTGGCTACATATGGCTACATATGGCTACATATGGCAATAAATGTCATGATGGTAAAAATGCTTTAGGGTTTTTAATCGGCACCTCTCGTGTAACAGTCTATCTTGTTCACCTGAGCTAGACCATCTCCCCAATAATGTTCATTAGTTTAATTTATTCGGATTTACTCCAAAAGCTCAATAGCCCTAGTATATTGAAAGAATTCTTTCATGTTTAAGGTGACAGATTAAAAAACGATTATATCGGGGATTTGTCTTAATAAATCCAAGTTTTCTGAGTAATCAATACAACACAGAAAACTGAATAAGTACAACATAGAAAACAGGAAAAAAAGTGCAACACAGAAAACAGAACAACTACAACACAGAAAACAGAAAAAGCATAACACAAAAAACAGAAAAAGAATAACACAGAAAACTGAAGAAGTGCAACACAGAAATTGGAAAAAGTACAACACAGAAAACAGAAAAAGTGCAACACAGAAAACGGAAAAATACAACACAGAAAACAGAACAAGTGCAACACAAAAAACCAGAAAAAAGTACAACAAAGAAAAAGTGCAACATAGAAAACGGATTAAAGTACAACATAGAAAACAGAAAAAGTGCAACACAGAAAACGAAAAAAATACAACACAGAACACAGAACATGTAGAACACAGAAACAGACAAAAAAACAACACAGAAAACAGAAAAAGTATAACACAGAAAACGGGAAAAGTGCAACACCAACAAAAACAGATAAAACGCAACACAGAAAACAGATAAAATGCAACACAGAAAACGGAAAATATACAACACAGAAAACAGAACAAGTAGAACACAAAAACAGAAAAAGAACAACTTAGAAAACAGGAAAAGTGCAACACCAATAAAAAAAACAAAAAAAATACAACACAGAAAACTGAACAAGTAGAACACAAAAGACAGAAAAAATACAACACAGAAAACAGAAAAAGTATAACACAAAAATCAGAAAAAATAAACACAGAAAATGGAAAAAGTATAACACAGAAAACAGAAAAAGTAAAATACAAAAACAGAAAAAGAACGACATAGAAAACAGAAAAAGTCCAGCATAAAAAAAAGAAAAAATACAACACAGAAAACAGGAAAAGTATAACACAGAAAACGGGAAAAGTGTAACACAAACAAAAACAGAAAAAAGCAACACAGTAAACAGAAAAAGTGCAACACAGAAAACGGGAAAAATACAATACAGAAAACAGAACAAGTAGAACAGAAAATACGGAAAACAGTACAGCACAGAAAATAGAAAAAGTGCAACACAAAAAAAAAAAAAACAGAAAAAAATAAACACAGAAAACGGAAAAAGCATAACACAGAAAACTGAAAAAGGGCAACATAGAAAACGGAAAAAACTACAACACAGAAAACAGAACAAGTAGAACACCAAAAAAAAAAAAACAGAAAAAAAACAACATAGAAAACAGAAAAAGTGCAACACAAAAAAAACAGAAAAAATACAACACAGAAAGCAGAAAAGGTATAACACAGAAAACAGGAAAAGTGCAACATAGAAAATAGAAAAAAGTACAACACAAGCAAAAACAGAAAAAGTGCAACACAGAAAACAGAAAAAGTACAACACAGGAAAAAAACAGAAAAGGTACAACACAGAAAATAGAGAAGTACAACACAGAAAACTGAAAAAGTGCAACAAAGAAAATAGAAAAAAGTACAACACAAACAAAAACAGAAAAAGTGCAACACAGAAAACAGAAAAAGTACAACACAGAAAAAAACAGAAAAGGTACAACACAGAAAACAGAAAAAGTGTAACACAGAATACGGAAAAAAGTACAACACAGAAAACAGAAAAAAGTGCAACACAGAAAACAGAAAAATTACAAGACTGAAAACAGAAAAAAGTACAACACAGAAAACAGAAAAAGTACAACACAAAAATAGAAAAAGTACAACACAGAAAAGAGAAGAAATGCAACACAGAAAACAGAAAAAAACTCCAAAAGCCATAAAATTGATGAGATTTCGTTCGGGGGGGGGGGGGGGAGGGGAGAGGGCACTTGGCACTTGGTATCACATGTGTTATCAAGCGTGAAACCAGACGCGGTCCGCGCAGAGTAACGATGTCATTCCGTACTCCGTTTCATACAAAGGGGGGTTCTTTCGAAACTGCACTCTGCTTAGGTTAATAAAGTGGGTATCATTTCAAATTTAGCACCCGCGTTTACATGGTGACCAGTTTGTACGTGAGTGCCCCCCCCCCCCGATCCCCCCTTCCTGGATTTCCTTGCTGTGTTCCTGGAATTGTTCGGCGCTGTCTTTCAAAGTAACAAAAAACGATACATATCATTATCAACAGCGTGGCCCACTTCTTCTAATTTATAATATATGAGTAAAAACGAAATGTGGTGTGTAAAATACCCATGTACCCCCACCCCCACCCCAGGATAAAATGTACCTTTTTGGTAAAATAATAACGAGGTACTACACCTAATTATTTGAGTGTGAGTCGATAGTTATGGTGGTGCTTAAGTGCGACATGCACTTTTTAGAGTTTTTGTATGGTTTTTATCTAAAATGTGAAGTTTATTCAGAAAACAATTTGCATCCTACCAGTAATTATACAGCCCAGTAATTTAGACTGGCAAGCTTTATGACTAGCTCTTTATTTTTAGTTCTCAGCTGAGAATAAATACATTATTTACCCCAAAATGCAATATACACATATATATGTAAGTATATATTTTTCTAATATTTTTCTGATATGGGGAAGGGGGGCGTATCTCGATTTGTTAGAAATTTTCGTTTTATGAACATTTTTTTTCCAATTCTGTTGTTCTTTTGCGTTTTTTATCATTCCAACTACCCGGCCCCGTGTCTGCTGTGTGAGGAATGTAACGAGTTTGTGACTGGCATAAATGTGGTGTGTAAAATGGACTTTTTTCTTAATGTTAACGAAACCTTGCAGAGAATGCGATTACATAGGAAAGGAAAAAACCTTTGTTCAAATCTCGTCGAATCTGCGGGAATGATGCCATACCAGAATTAACTAACAAAAAAAGTTAACTCACAAAAGTTAACTTTTTGAACTCGTCAATAAATACAAACCAAATTCTAAAGACCGCCAGAGGGAGGGTGCCAAGTGTGGCTGCGCGGCAAAAGAAAGTCTTCTCCCCATGTGGATGAATTCAGAGAAAGGAACTACATCCTTGTTAGTTAAATATTGCAGAAATATTGGACCTCTTCTGTCACAACAAAATTTTTTATTTTAATAGCAAAGCCAAATATGATATATGACAAAGTTGACATAACTGGTTACGCAAAGTTCACGCTTTGACAACGAAGTCGAGTTGTGCCTTTGATGACGGAGCTTAATTTGATGCACTGCAGATAAACGAACTCGTTCTGCACAGCTCATTAATTATGACAAAGTGCTGGACTTACGAGAGCTGTAAGGGGAGGGGGGAGGGGGAGGGGAGGGAGGGGAGGGGAGGGAGGGGATATCAGCAAGTTTAGGGGAAAGAATGGGAATGCTCACTGAGAATTTTTTTCTACCACCTGGGGTCTTCCATCTTCGTTTCTTGGCCGATCCCTCTGTGAACATATACAGCAAAATACCGACAAAATAGCGACAGTATATAACATATCTATTAATTTATTACCAGCTGTACATTTTTAATGTTAAACTCTTTGCGAATCGCTTACTGGATCTGTCCCATTTACGAAATATACTTGATTTTCTTTTAGGAACCAGAACGTTCGAACTCTAAAGATATATGTTGAAAACCGGCCGGGCTGACCTTTCTCATGGTTTTGCACGGATATCAAATGTGGTCATAAGGGAGGCTCAGACAGGATGAGATTAAGTTACATTAGTGAAAAAAACACGTCAAAACATTCGGCAAGTCACTTGTTTACTCAGCCATTTATGTTCAGTTGTTCAAGCTCAACTAAGAAATTAGTTGTAAAAATTAGGCTGGAAAATTGTTTTTGAAAATGGCAACCCGAGCCGATAATCTTTACCAACAGACCGGCTAAGCGCTCCTGGTACTCTAAATTCTAACAAACAATAATTGGTGAACAGGGATTTCAAGTTTTGCACGCTTCACACGGGTGTTTGGTTTAATCGTAAAGAAGCGACTGAACCCCAATCGTGTCCGGCCATCGAACGGTTAGACTGAGTTAAATCAAGCCAGGTAATCGAAACTGGCTGTGACTTGGACGTAGCTAAGGCGTTATTCCACACCTGATGACTGCGCACAGCGGACCGCAGCTCCTCTGTCAACTATAAAAAATAACACACACACAAGCCTTTCTTATTTATTTATTTTGGTTAGCTGTCCTTTTTTGTTAATGGCAATGACATCGTATTTGGGACCCATGGATTTCTGTAGCCACATTATCAAATTCAATTTTAATCATTTGGAATTTGGATAAGCATTCCGGATTAGGGTCAGCATTTGGAATTCTGGTAAGCATTAGGGATTAGGGTCAGCATTTGAGATTCGGGAAAGCATTAGCGATTAGGATCAGCATTTGGGGTTTGGATAAGCATTAGGGATAACGGTCAGCATTTGGGACTTGTGCAAGCATTAGAGATTACAGTCAGCATTTTGGATTTGGCCAAGCATTAGAGATTACGGTCAGCATTTGGAACCTGTGTAAGCATTAGGGATTAGGATCAGCATTTGAGATTCAGGAAAGCATTAGGAATTAGGATCAGCATTTGGGATTTGGCCAAGCATTAGGGATTACGGTCAGCATCTGGGGTTTGTGTAAGCATTAGGGATTACGGTCAGTATTTGGGATTTGGCCAAGCATTAGGGATTGGGATCAGCATTTGGGGTTTGTGTAAGCAACAGGGATTAGGGCCAGCTTTAGGAACTGATTTGAGGTCAGGGTTAGTTTGTAGGGATGAGAATGTAACTGCATAAATAGGTGGGTCCTCTAAACAATATCATTGCCATGTTGATTGGAAATAGGTGTAGCAAGGTCCTGTTACTGTTTATGTCATGTGACCTGTGTGCAGGTGCGTATCACCAGCAAGTAACACAAAAGAAGCATAAGGAATAAACACTTATTTAACTGTGTTTTAAATACTTATTACTCGTGTTATTGCATGAAAATATACAACGTGTTACATGGTGTCAGATGCCAAACATTTTCATGGGCAGAAAGTCACTGTAACCTAATCAAAAGGATATTAAAAGACAAAAACAAAACAAAAAAAGGAAGGAAAATAAAGCCAGTGACAATGGATCCAGAAAATGGCGACCCAGCACCACAGCCACCTGCAGCAGCTGCTCTACTTAACTCCCAAGTACCATTGCCCCCGAAATTTGCGACCTCCAGAGACTTAGCAACAAACTGGGAAAAGTACAAGCAAGTTTGGGATAGTTTTGAAATTGTAACAGGTTTAACTACCAAAGAAAGTGCATACCGAACGGCTACATTCATCACCTGCATCGGCCCGGATGCACTCGAAATCTTCAATGGCCTGCCGTTTGCCGATGAAAACGAAAAACAAGACATTAACAAGGTAATTGAACTCTTTCAAAACTATTGCCTTGGTGAAACAAACGTCATATACGAGCGATACGTCTTTAACAACCAAGTACAAGAAAGCGGTGAGTCATTTGATGCATTCGTGTCACACCTTCGTCAATTATCTTCATCCTGTAATTAGGTGAAATGCGAGATGAACTGATAAGGGATAGGATTGTGATTGGCATCTCCGACCCTAGAGTAAGACGTGCCATGCTCCAAGAGCCAAAGCTGACGTTGAAAAGTGCCATAGAGCGCGGAAGAGCTGCAGAGACGACGGCCCGCCATCTTAAAACAATTGCGCCCACAGACGAGGTAAATTGGGTGAACAAAGGAAAAAAGCGAGCACCTGCCAAACCAAAGTCAGCCAAGCAGCCATCTTGGATAAAACAACTGCAAATATTGTGGCCAGAGTCATGCGCGAGCCAAGGACAAGTGCCTCGCCTATGGAACCACATGCTCGTCTTGTCTGAAGAAAAATCACGTAGCAGAGAAGTATCTAGCGAATAAGAGCCGCAAGCCAAAACAAAGAAATCAACATCGCTCAAAAGGAGTAAACTACTGTCAAGAGTCCAGCGACTGGAGCAGTTCAGGCAGTGAATATGAGTGTGTTGAAACGGTAAATCACGAGGACACGGTCAATGCTACCAGTGAAAGCAAAAACGATGGTTCAAGTGCTAAGCTCTATGCCAAAAGGCTTATACGCAAGAATTGAGTGAGATTCCAAATTGACACTGGTGCCACGGTTAACTTTGTAAACAGGTGTATTGTGCCGCCCAACTGCAAAATAGAGAAGACGGCCACGCGGTTGAAGATGTATAACAACACACCGATGGCTACCGTAGGGAAAACCCGAATTCCAATGCGGAATCCGAAAACAAACAGAAAGTACAGCGTAGCGTGCGTGGTGATTGATGATCCCGAGATGCAACCTATTTTAGGACTTAGAGCGGCACGGCAAATGCAGCTTATCACTGTGAACGTGGAGAACATTTCAGCTGTCAGTGAAAGTGAACCACTGACACTGGACGATATTACGTAACGCTACCCATCACTGTTTGATGGCCAACTGGGTCTAATCAAGGACAATGTAAACCTAGAAAAAGATCCTACAGTGCAACCTGTAAAGAATCCCATACGACGGGTCCCTCATGCACTCATGGGGAGTCTGAAAGCTGAACTAGACCGCCTGGTGGAACTTGAAGTCATAACGAAGGTGACGGAGCCTACCGAATGGTTATCCAGCCTGGTAACCATAAAGAAACCAAGCGGCAAGATAACGGTGTGTTGACCCCCAGCCACTAAACACAGCACTGAAGCGTGCACCTGTGTTGACGCCTATACTAGATGACGTACTACCCAAGCTAGAAGGCGCAGGAATCTTTTCAGTTATCGAAGTCAAAGACGGATACTGGAACCTGCGATTGTCACCAGAAGCAAGCATGCTCACCGCGTTTGCAACGCCCTTTGGAAACTTCCGGTTCCTGAGACTTGCCTTTGGCTTGAAGCCATCCAGTGACAAATTCCAGTCTGCTCTTCACGACGCAATGAAAGGAGTAGAGGGAGTACATATCATCGCTGACGATATTCTCGTCGTCGGAAAAGGTGAAAGTGACGAGATCGCAACACGCGATCATGACAGAAACATGCAGGCGTTACTGAAAAGATGAGTGGAGAAGTCTATCAAACTGAACAAGGACAAAATAGAGCTCCGTTGTAAAGAAGTGCCATACATGGGTAACACTCTGACCCCAGATGGTCTCAAAGCGGACAACATCAAAATTGACGCGACTCTCCAAATGCCAGCTCCAACAGACATCAAAGGTGTACGACGCCTCATGGGAATGGTAAACTACCCCATGCGTTTCACACCAAATCTCTCCTCCATGATAGAGCCAATTTGAAAGCTAACCCAAAAGGACACCCCTTTTGAATGGAAGGAAGAGCAAGAAGCAGCATTCAAGAAAATAAAGCGTGTTATCACCAGCGAGCGAGTGCTCAAATATTTTGACCCACAATCAGACAATCTAGTGCTGCAAGCCGACAGCTCTCGGTCTGGGATAGGCGCAGTACTATAGGTACCAATAGGTTTCGGATCCAGATCACTGACGAAAAGCGAGCAAAACTACGCTCAAATCGAACTTGAGCTATTAGCACTCATATACGAACTGGAACACTTCCATGAAATGACATACAGCCGCCATGTGGAAGTGCACAGTGGCCACAAACAGCTGGAAAACATCGCGAAGAAACCGTTAATTCAAGCGCGAAGAAGACTATAAAGAATGCTACTTCGCTTACAGGCCAACAACACGACAATTGTGTTCAAGAAGGGATCTGAATTGTTCGTACCAGCCACCCTGTCGCGCGCAAGCCTGAAAAGCACCAACGGCCCAGCAGCAGGTCAAGACACGCATGTCTTTGATCTCGATTTGACCGAAGGCCAAGAAATTTACGACGAAAAGCTTATCCGAATTAAACAGCAAACAGCAGAAGATCCAATCCTGCAAAAGTTAAAAGAAATGATCGCACAGGGATGGCCAGAAAACAAAAATCACGTGCCACCTGAGATAAGACCGTACAGTGGTGTAAAAGAAAATCTGCAAAAATGTGCAAAATTGCATCATATTCAACGGTGACAGAGTAGTTGTGCCCGCCAAGATGCGAAAAGAAATAATCAAGGACATTCATAGATCACATGCAGGCATAGAAGGATGCATCAGGACAGCTAGAGATTATGTTTATTGGCCCCAAATAACAGCGCAGATACGAGAACATTGCTCCCAGTGTGAGACATGTCTATCAACGGATGCGGAAAAACAACAGAAAGAAACCCTAATTAGCCACAAATAAGCACGAGGCCATGGCAGAAATAGCCACAGATATATTTACATTTCAGGGAGTCAATTACTTGATAACGGTGAATCTGTACTCAAACTTCTGGGAAGTAGACAAATTACACACGATGACCGCAAAAACCGTCATCCACAAGTTGAAACATCATTTTGCCCGATACGGCATCTGCGATACATTGATTTCGGACAACGCCATGATTTTCCATAGCAATGAGTTCAAAGAATTTCAAAAGTCGTACAGTTTCGCCCACAACTTCACAAGCCCCCATCACCAGTCAACAAATCCAGCTGAGAGAGCCGTCAAGACTTGCAAAAGAATTATGAAGAGAGCAAGAAAGGCACATCAAGATGTATATCTGGCAATATTAGTGCACCGCAACACCCCCATGCAGTCATATGGCGCCAGCCCTTCACAGAAATTCCTATGTCGGCGAACTAAAACCACGTTGCCAACAAGAGAAAATCTGCTTAAGCCACAGACACAAGACCCCACAATCCAGAGTGAGAGGACAGAAATACAAAGAGCAAGGCAAAAGTTTTATTATGATCGCAACGCCAAAGATTTACCTGTTTTGATGCCTGGTGACACCATCCGTATGCAACCAATGGAAAAGGGAGGACAGTGGGAGAAGGCCACAGTGACAAAAAAGACCGGAGTCCGATCGTATGAAGTCCAGACAAAGAAAAAGTCTACAGAAGAAACAGAAAACACCTTAAAAGGACACAAGAACCGCCACTGCAACTTGACCTTGAGACAACAGCTGACTGGTCAGAGCAACAACATGCAGAGAAAGATAAAGCACCGATTAATGTAGATATGCCATCACCAAAACACGCACCATTGAAAGCCAAAACGCCACCCAGCACACCAGCACACCAGCAAAACTGGGAAATGAAATTTCAACGCGCCGGAGTGCACGAGAAAAATATCAGTTCAGGCCTTATGTACATATCCCGTAATAGAAAGACTGTTAAAGTTTCAAAATTCAGCAATAAACACAATAAAATGACCCAGAATAATGGTCTAGTTTATTGCAGGATGTTCTAGTAGTCGACCTAAACATCCACTTTTTGAATTATTCTGTATTTTTAATAGTAGTGCTAGGTAAAACGTTGAAAATAGATTATAGAATGTGCATGAATGTATATATATATATATATATATATATATATATATATATATATATATATATATATATATATATATATATATATATATATATATATATATATCCCGTATATATATATATATATATATATCCCGTAAAAAATAATAACTTTGGTAACACCCATCAAAATCACACTTCAATCAAACCTAGTTTTCGTTAGGAAAACGCAATTTCTACAAAGATTAAAAGTAAAATAAAAGGTCTTTAACTTTGCTAAATCAGTAAATTTCGACCATGATTGACTGAGATGACTCCCAGTCTGTATCATGCAGCGAAGCGATTCGACTAATTAATGCCAGATATAATAGCAATTCCTGTAGTGCATAGATTAAGTTGTTTATCTCGAGTAATGACTCTGCATGAACAGACGAGAGCCGAGATAAATGTGCATGCATGTAGGATAGCTTCAAAAAAGTCACAGTTAAGCAAATTACTGTAAACATCTGTCAAAAGAAGTATAACCTGTAACAAAACATAATGAGACAGGTTAAGATTCGTTCCATAAAAAAGTTATCACCTTTTGTTTAAAAAAAGAGCTTGTAGCAAGATCCTGTTATTGTTTATGTCATGTGACCTGTGTGCAGGTGCGTATCACCAGCAAGTAACACAAAATAAGTATAAGGAATAAACACTTATTTAACTGTGTTTTAAAGACTTATTACTCGTGTTATTGCATGAAAATATACAACTTGTTATAATAGGGTTGTTAGTGGATTGGGGTCAGGGTTAAGGTTAGTGGATGGGTATGCATCACATAGATGTGAGATTATAACGCTTCAATGTTAGTGGGTATGCATCACATAGATGTGAGTTTACAACGCTTCATTAGTAAAGGGTATGCATCACATAAATGTGAGATCATAACGCTTCATTGTTAGTGGGTATACATCATATAGCTGCGAGATTATGATGCTTCATTGTTGGTGGATATGCATCACATAGATGGGAGCGTATAACGCTTCATTTTTGGTGGGTATGCATCACACAGATGTGAGATTATAACACTTGATTGTTGGTATAGCAGCATGCTTACTGATAGCATTTCAGCATTTCAGCTTACTGACAGTGATTCAGCATGCTTATAGACAGAATTCAGCATGCTTACTGACAGCAATTAGGTATGCTTACAGGCAGTAATTCAGCATGCACAGTGGAGGAGCTAGAAAATAAACTTTATTACAACTTTTGCATGATAACATCCTGCTGTTTAATTACGATCTTGAACTTTGAATGTTTCGGTCCTCTTGGGCACGTCCAGATTAGGAAGATAAATAATGATTCGTGTATTTGATGCTTGAGTAAGTTAGGGCTATTAACACTTGGCAAGTCAAAGACTTGCAAAGAGTATATTGAAGTTGTGCGGGGTCAATGTTTCGGACCTTTCCCTCTTCACTGGTCGATCATTTTGTCCCTACTGTTACTCTGACCAAATTTCGCACATATGTAGCTTGATCTGAAGTTGTGCATCACGCTTTTTCTTTTCGGCTATATTTTAGTTTTTGTGATCAAACCGCGAAGCAAAACACAGTTTTATTGTATCAAGAAGTGCATCGCGTAAAGGCTACAGCAACATTTAAACAAGCTCCTGTATCCGTCATCAGTTACACTGTGCATAACACAACCATGTGTGCTTTATTTGTCTAAGTCAAATACGTTAAGCATGGCGAAATACTTGTGTTGGTTTCATAAGAACGACACGAAGATGCAAAATCTTATCCGTTTCATTAAATACACTGAATGTTCATATAAATTATCAGCTTCAGCTACGCACTATTCTTGGTGAGGGTGGAGGGATGCCATTTCACAGAGTCAGTAGAAAAACTATGTTTTTTTTCTAGAAAGGTTTCGAACTGGCAAAAAGTTTCTTAGAAAGGTTTCGGAATCTGAAAAAACATTGCTTTGTCTGTAAATAAAAAGCAAGCCAAAAATCACACTGAAGAGTTTTAAAATTCTATTTGAAGTGAGAAAGTAATTTTAAAATAATTTTTGGCAAGTGTTTAATATTTCGCCTTTGAGAATTATGTTATCGTCATTATTCTATCTTCTCCCATACCTGTGAAAGAATTGAACAGAACATTACACAGAGAATCACACACAGAGTTACACACATAATCATACAGAATTACGCACAAGGAATCGCAAATAATCACACAGAGAATCACAGCATAATAACAGAGAACACACAGAATCATACAGACTTATACACAAAATCACATACAGAATCATATATAGAATTATGCACAGTCTCACAAGAATGTAACGATTATTAAGTAACCACAATTAAAACACAAGAAAAGTAACGTTTACAATTTATATAAATGTATAAGCGGACTCGAAAAAAAAAACAAATTTAGATAACTTTAGGTATGACGTCACTGATGCCATATTTTCACAACAGATGTCGTCTCAACTTTTCAATCGTGTCTGGAAGTTTAGATCAGTATATCTATAATAATAATACTATATTATAGATTGACAATAATACAAAGACGTATATGTAATAAAACTTAATGAAATATGAGTATTGTAAGTCTTGAATGGAGGTCCATCCCTTGACAGGAGGTTATGAGATTTCTGCCTATTATCTTTAGAATGACGTAGGATTTTGAGCTTCATTAACCGCGGTTATGTTGTTCTTGGATGCTCGATGGCTCGACATCCTATTGGCATAGCCCCTTCTCAATGGCCCAAACCTTGGATTTAGTCGGAAAATCCATTAGCTCCCTGTTTTTGTTTTCCTCTGTTTTCAGGTCTCAAAGTCAACGAAGATTTAAAATTCATCTCTATGACATTATTAGACAGTGTAGTGAATGACCTTATACTGAGAACTCATAAAGCCTCTTAACTCCTACTCAATACTCACTCCCATTTTGTATAAAACCTATGATTTACAGACATAAATATACACTTATATTGACATTATGTGGTACACTACATATAATACTATTTTAACAGATAGATATGATTTTAATAATAGCTGTTTACATTACAATCTGTAACCATCAGGCTGCCAGCGAAAATGAGCAACATTGTCATATATTTTTCTACGACGGACGAAAGTCGCTAATTATATTACATTCGGAGTTATTATTTAATAATGTGAAGTATCAAAAAAATTTAGGTACAAGAAAATACACGTTGTATAAATTCTTCAAAGGGAGAGAAAGGACATGAGGGGAAGAGGCTTACTTTTCCATTCTTCCCCTTCTTGTTTGTTATTGCCAAGCAAAAGAAGAACTAAAAGTAATGAAGGAAATGTCGGTAAATCTGATAGAACGGAACGTAAATAAAACCTTTTTGTCGAGTACATTACTTCGAAAAGTCATGTAAACTGTTCTATAATGCGTTATTTTTATACAATAGATTCCCAATTATTTTTTTCCAAGAACCAGATTGTATTACAGTATGACCACCAAGACGTTTTTATTTTGTGATTGGTAGTCTTAAATTGATACGTACAGTATCGTCAATTTGGTGTGGATAGTATGAAAAGATATGCATTAACTATCCAGTATAAGTGTAGTCCATAACTGTGAGTACATAATATAGAAATGACTGTATGTAGAAATCTAAATATGGTGAGGTGCATTTAACTGTCATTTGTACTTTACGGTTGTTATATATCTGATAATTGCTATTACGATCAAAAATTAAAATTACAAGTTTATTATATCACGTTTTAATTAGGCAATATAAATAAAGCAATAAAAGTGAATACTTGCTTCAGATGGAATGCATGTCAGACCAAACCCTCGAAATTAGTAGCTTTTTATTCTTCTGAAAAGTAAACTTTGATATTTATAATATACTACTCATATAGTAAAACTAAAACAAACAGTCAAAAAGCGTAGTAACATCAAGGTGTGCTGATTTGTTTTTGTGGGTGTTATCTGCCCATATGTTAGAACCATGTTGGAATGTTTAAGACGTTATATATAAACAAATCAAGTGTAGCATAATCTCGTATAGTATGGTCTATTAGCCTCAGAACGATCCGTGCGGTTAAAGAAATTATATTTATAGTTAAGACTGCATAAACAAGATTGAGAGCTCATACAACTCCATATAAGTCGTACCGAGTATTCCAAAAGTTATGAAAACAAATGTATAGCTGTTCATACAAGAATAACCTTTGGTTAATGAAACATAATGGAGAAGGTTTGTTTATCCGCAGTAGGTGTTTAATGTAAGGTTGAACGTCTGAACAGATCCCTCAGTAGTTAAAAGGTACAGTTTAAGTGTAATCGCGTTTGAAAGAAATGTGCGTCTGAAAACTGCAAACAATATAGCAAAAAAGAACTGAAAAAAACAGAGCTTTTTTGTATTTGCGACTTCACTTCTTCATATCTGCATATATATGGGTTCAGGTCAGATACATTCACATATAAACAAATATGTGGAGGTATTTTACTAAAACCAACCAAACAGACTTCAGTAGTACACTGAATTATCAGCAGGAGTAAAAGAGTGAAAGCGAAAGAAACTTATTCCCTCCCAGTTGCAAGGGGCATGCTTTTAAAAGAAATGTCGATCTGCAAAGAAAAAAGTTTGTACGATGTTTTGATTTTAAATACAATGTTTCAAAGCATTACATGAACTGATAAACAATTATTCTTATGTAAACAAAATAGAATTTATTAGCTGTATCTCAAAATATAGACCCAGATTCTAACTTGAAATATTGAAACAAATGAAATGTCACGCCATATTGAAACAAATCAAAATCGCTGCCAGTAATATTTTCAGCGGCTTTCCACATTCTTTAGCAATCTTATTTTTCATAATTAAATTGCTATATTACTGAAGATGACGCACATTCATACAATGTTCGGTGTTAAACAGCTGTAGGTCTGTTTTATCATAAGGGAAAGATATGGGGTGGGGCTTTATATTGTATTTGG